>PNEQ01028601.1:12325-37618 GCA_003012365.1 Medauroidea extradentata | reverse complement strand
GCAGTCGTACAAAGAGCCTGCAGGGATATATATATATTTATATACACACAGAGAGAGAGAGAGAGAGAGAGAGAGAGAGAGAGAGAGAGAGAAATGCTGCCACAAATCTGCGCTACTAATGACGAAATCACAGTCAACAGCCTTCCAATATGACAAAACTATATCTAGGACAGATATGGCTAGATCTATAATTGGCCAGATATGGCATCAGGAATAGGCACTAATTTATATTTCTGGTTCAGATCAATTTTTATCTGGACAAATTCAGATACAAGTTTTTCCTTTAGGGAGACATATATGACGCGAAGAGCGCGATGCGACAGTAAAATTCTCGTTATTGCAGACACTGTTTCGTCTGCCACGCGACGAATACTAGAAAAATATTAAATGTAGGGTAAACAGAACATGCATTGTGTTATACCTTAAGGGCGGTTGATCTCTGTCAGATCGGTTTTACGGTTTTTCTTATGCATCAGGGAATAGACACATTGTTTTACTTTTTACACGCTCACAAGGAATAGTTTATTTTTTCATTCACTTTTTGGAATCCATATGGCATTGTTTCTGTTAGTATTGCGGCCTCTGTACTCACTCCCGTAAATAAAGCAATTTTTCCTTTTCAGCTGTTTCCCGTTGTAAAATAATGAATATATTATGGTTCCAGCAATTACAGAAAATCGATTAAGTTTGTTATCTATGCCTTGCCGTGACAAACATTTTGATACATCGACTGGAACAGAATTTATCGAGAAGAAACAGATAAATCCTTAATATCATATGAACCACGTTGCTGGTTTCACAATATTGGGAAGTATCTGTACGTAATAGTTCGCTAAGTTGCCATCAGAGAGCAGACATGTGTAGTTTCTACAATAATTGACCATAGTGTCAAATTATAAAATAAACATGTTAAACATTTTAACTGTGAAGTTCCAAGCCTTAGCATCTTAGGGCCGAGTTTATAAACTACCCAACTACGCTAGAAACGCAACGCAACACATTTTTCAGTCGTTTATAAACATCGCAAGCGACACAATGTAACCAACACTACCACTCAAAATTTCGGACAGGCAACAGAAAATTTCTCTCTGTATTTTCCCATTACAATTATGTTTTGTCACTCATCTTTGTTTTCTAAATATTCGGTTATTCAATACTTTGAAATAGTAATTAAATAAATATAAGCACCGTGTATTTGAAGGCGCTTTCTAAACAAACACTCAAAACAAAGTATGTCACGAATTGACAATTTCTACTAGTTTCGAAGGTTTACGACAAACAAACTGTCAATAGAGAAGGCGGTGAAACGCTGGAAGTTGAAAGTTGGTGAACTCTTGCGATACAGTCTTACGTTTCATGCGTATATTATAAATGGCTGTCGATTGATTTTGTTTGTACAATTTTTTTGCTTCTTGCGTAGTTTATAAACCTGGCGGAGTAGGTCTACCCCAAATGGTTCCTTGCCACAACATCCTAACCTCTAGCCCGAAAGTTCGCAGTTTTTATATTTTAAATAACTATTTGTTTAAATACTCGTTATTTGTAATATATTTTTGATTCCCACCCACTGGAATTACTAAATGCGAAAATAAAATCACAAAATTACATGTTTGCTTTAGAAAGGATATATTCTGTTTATAAAAAGAAACAAAAATACCTCGTAAATAAATAAACAAGATTTACTACCAACCCATCAGTTTCTATAACATTTGGGCACAAAACTAAATTATGTTTTCCAGCTTCGCCGCGTCCGTGACGCGAGCAAAATACGAATATTATCTACTCGGAATTCGTTTTGCGTCCACTATTTCTGTCGCGCTGACGTCACTGAACCCTCAACGCCTATTGGCTGACAAGTTTTGTTATTCGCGTCGATCGCTTAAGGGGCCTCCCTAGATAGCACGTGTTTGTGTGTGAGAGGCAGGAGCGGTAAGGTTGCCGTTGACCGACGTATGTAATACATTATCGCCTCTCCGTGCAAGCCACTCAGCTGCCGTGCAGTGCTTCACTATTATCCTTTTATCTATGGGACTTAAGCTGTGACCACATTATTTTATTTGTCGGCAACAAAGTTCAAAGTATAACGCTTGTTTCTATCGTTATGATTTTCGAATCCGGTTGATATTTTTTCCAGATAAGGCTGTTTGGAAAGCCATTTTAGGCCATTTTGAGGGGCCTGAAAATGACGTTTCTAGTAAACGTGCCAGATACATTTTTAAAATTATAGCGGCATAGTTTGAAGTGCGTGTTCTCGTAGATACACAAAGATAAACTAAGAGCGTTAAACAGTTTTCGTGAAAATAATAATACTCGCAACTCGCTGCAACGCATTTGAGGCGCAGATAGGCAGGCCCCTTAAGAGTGCGTGGTAGATAAATAAACGCTGAAAACATCAATTGATTTCTACGCTTTTTTCGAAGTCAATATGGATAAAATACTCAACGGCAATCCTAGATACTGGTATTTGCCAACTTTATGAGTGAATATTTATCCAACATTACTAATTCGTTACGCGTGATCTCTTGCGCCGCAGTTAAATGTACGAGGTTCCGGCGTCAGAGATTGTGCCTCAGAAGTTCGTAACACTGGAAACAATTTTGTTTAAAACGTTGGCTAAAACTATTGTCTCGGATTGCTTTTGTTAATTTTCGGAAATTGGCTTCAAGTAACCTACAGTTATAGATTAATACTTACAGCGTTGAATTATGTAGCACGCCCTCTTAAGGTCGCGATCTACAGTTTTTTTTAAAATAAATACCATGTTTATGTTTTAAGATTAGTTACAGATTATTTTTTATTTTAGACACAAAATGTGACTAAATTTTGCCTTTATAATTTTTTTAATCTCGCATAGTTTTTGCGTAATGGCTAGTTAAAGCCAAAATTTGCACGTTTCCGTTTTAACGACGACACTAAAACCAACTCACCATACTGAAAAAATTCACAGTAGCTTTAAACAACAAAATAATATATTTTTGTATTAAAAAATTATTGCATTTTTAAAATTTTTATTTTAAATTTCAGCATTTTTATTTAAATACAAAAAAAATTCAATTCTTTGTTTTTATGTACGAGAAATTGTAGCCTGCGACATCTTTATCCACTGTGAATTTTTTCAATTTGGTCTGTCGGTTTTAGTGTCGTCCTTAAAACGGAAACATGCAAATTTTGACTTTAATGAACCATTATGCGAAAAATATGAGAGATAAAAAATTTCTTAAGAAAAAATTTGGTCACATTTTGTATCTAAACTAAGAAAAAAATTTATTTGGTACAAAAAAATAACATAGTGATGAAAATTGCTGGAGACCGCTAATTTATAGCGTCGCCTTCGTCGCGATGTGATTGTAGCATAAAGCAGCCGTACAGAGAGAAGAGGCAGAGAAAGAGAGAGAGAGAGAGACGGAGAAGCTGCCACAAATCTGCGCAGCTAACGCCGGGCCGCGCGATTTGTATTCCACGCGCCGTCCTTCGCATTACCGGAATATTTATACAGGCTCGTGAACTAAGAGGCAAGGGCTGGGTAGAGAAGGAGGGAGGTGGGGGAAATTGTATTATCGCCGAGGGTTGAGGCGAGCAGCAAAGGTCGCGGTACAAGGTTGGCCTGCCCCATTCATTCCAGGAGTCGAGTAGGAGCCAAGGTGTGTTGGCGAGGCGAGAGGGCAAATAACATTTAACGTCGAGTGTTAAAGCACAATGGTGTAATCACATTGGCGCGACACAGCGACACGACAAAACCGACGCGACTCTAAACATTATCTTTATTGCGAACACTAGTTTGGCTACCGCACGACAAATAGTTCATTGGCGCTATGTAACAACCTCTAGTACATCCACATATGTTTATATACAGAATTTCAATTTTTTCCGTTGTTTTTTACATAAAATACCTTTTATCCTACAGCAACGTTATTCAAAGAGACACTGGAAAACGGCGAAAATATTTAACATAGTCTCCAATCAGAATCGTGACACGTGTGAATAGTTTTCTGGCAAATCACACACGTTCTGTGTTAAAACTGTAAAGTTCTAATTGGTTCTGTTGAAGAGAGATACAGTGCTTCATATAAACGATAGCCTTATAGGTGCAAAACCTTCAGTGTTATACATAGTATGTTGGAGCCTAGCAAACAATCAACTTTTCCCGCGATTTACCAGTATCTATACTTATTCAGTGTGAATATTTTCAGTTGGATAAGTCAGTTGGTTTGCCTTGTAAGCATAAAACAGTTTTACGCAAACATTAGCTTTGACATGCCACTATAAAAAAAAATATGAAAGTCAAAAAATTCTCATTACAGTAAAAATGGTCACAATGAATGTCTAAAAATCAACCCATACTTCGTAAAATATAAACATTTAAAAAAAAAAATAAAAATTGTCGGTCAAGCTCTCCCTTAATGAAAGTCCCTACATAACCGAGGTCCGAGTGAAGTTAAGATATTTTCGTCAGCACTTAACATAACAGGTCGTAAGGGGCCTGCCTACCTGCGCTTGAAATGCGTTTCATCGAGATGCGATTATTCTTTTTTTGACGAAACTACTAAACGCGTATTATGTTTGTATATCTAAGAAAATAACACACACTTCAAACTATGTCAATACAGTTTCAAAAATTCAGTAGGCCTACGTTTATTCAAAACATTTTCGGGCGCTCAAAATGGTCGAAAATGGGTTTTCCAGACTGCCGTATGTACAAAAATTACAACCGGAATCGAAAAACACAACCATAGAAACAAGCGTTAGTTACACGAACTGTGCTAGCCACAAATAAAATAATTTTGGTTACCGCTCAAGGCCTCGCTCCCTAGTTTAGCAGTGATTTCGAAAGTATTTTTTGTAACGCAAATTAATACATATATCAAAAATTCCTTTGGCAGTTTTAACACTTATATATCAACTTTTGTATATGAATTTTTCTGTTGCAATACACCAAACTGATTTGTAGATTTTGACCCCCGAAATAGTACACATTTTGTTGTGAAAATAAACCAAAATGGAGCAAAATAAATTTTTGCTAGCAAACAGTATTTATTAAAAAAAAAAAAAAAAAAACGCTCTGGCAAAAGTGTGTATCGTATGACTGTACACTGTCTCAAATTTCCCAAAGCATTTGGTTCAAGTTATTTGCAATTGTTTGAAATAAAAGAGAGATCATAGCCTTAAAGTCCCATAGGAAAAAATATACTAGTAAAGCACTGCAAACCAGCTGAGTAGCTTGCGCGGAGAGGCGATAATACATTACATACGTCGGCCTATGGCAACCTTACCGCTCCTGTCTCACACATAAACGCAGCTTATCTAGGAAGGCCCCTTGAGCGCTGGTGAGGGGTCACATGTGAGTATGGAGCAGAGCCGGAATGATGGGGCGGGGGAAACGGGAGATCCCCGAGAAAACCCGCCGACCAGCGGCATCGTCCGGCACGATTGCCACATGCGTAAATATGATGACCGACCCCGCTGGGAATCGAACCCGGATAGTCTTCGTGGGAAACTTTATGTAACTTGAAAGTTCTGTGATTGGTCAATTGGCCCCCATTAGCGATACTAGCGCTCAATTTTCCCTGTGTCAATCTTTTAACAGTGATATTTCCAACTTGTAGTAGAATTCACCTTATCGCTACATGACACGCCTGTTATTTGCGGGTGAAACCCAAGGCACATGAGAGTCAAAACTTTCAAACACTGATCGTGAGGCAAGTGAATGCACATAAGACACTGAAACAAACTGGGCCAAAATTATTTTCGTGAAAAGTTCATGGTCCTAATTATCGGCACGGACCCGTTAATTTCCATGGTTTAACGACCAGCCGACTAGATTTCACAGTTCTGTATACACTATGTCCTTAGCTACTGTATTGTATTACAGTCACGTAATCCACAGCAATTGTTCTGAATGCACTCGAACACTTCATAAGGTCCAGCATATAAGTTAAACAACTTCTTGGAAACATTTTACCACCGGTTACAAATAGGATCAGCTTTGACTAATACTTATACCTGTACATTGTCTGCTGCTACAGCGAGTGGCCAGTTGTACAAATGGAAAATTAGCAATGGGTAGGGCTAGGATTTTGTCGCGAAAAGATTTTTGCCTCACTTTGTTTCAGTGACTCACGTGCACATCGGCAGTTCTGTTTCAGGGTTATTGGCAGCGTGTCTTTGTTCAGAAACGTTTCTCGTTTGACTGCACCAATCAGAATAAGATTATTGTGTGTCTGTACGTCTATAATTTGTCAAGGTCAGTGAGAGTAAAATCATCCAATCACAGATTATATAGCAGAGCTGCAGGTGTGCACATGACGCATCGAAACCAAATGTTGCAAAAATCTTTTCGCCATAAAATGGTGGCTCTAGCAATGGGTTTTTATGCAGGTCTGCTATTTGTTCACTGTCCACAAAGAAGAATCTCAGCAACAGTGACCTAACCCGAAAGTAAATAACGAGTTCAGGAGTTTGAAATCTATTGCTGTCTCTCTCAAATGAATTCGCAAAATTTCCCGGTCTCTATAACCAAGATATAGGTTTATCGCGGGAAAACTTTACTTTTTTGTTGGGTTTCAACGCAAGTTTACTTTCTTTCAGTTGTACGTAAAGCTGTTGCCCTATTTGACTGAGTCAATAAAAAACCACTATTGTAATATTTTATGCCTGTTATTGGTCTGCAGACAACTATGCTGAGAAGACGTAAATCACCAAATCATATGATTTGCAATTAACTACAGCGTTTTCGAAGGTATGTTGGCACACAATATTTTCGCGATATATGATCATTAGAGAGGATGATATATCGCGCAAATATTTTGTGCGAACATACCCTTGAAAACGCTGTCATTAATTACAACACATATGATTGTGTGATGTACATCTGACACAACGTAGCTGTCTGCAAACCAATAAAAGGCATGAAATATTACAGCAGCGGAATTCTTATTTGCTCAGTCAAATAGGGCAACAACTCCAAGTAAAAGCGAAAGCCAGTCATCTTCTGGTGAGCTGAACGTACGTTGAAACTCTGCAAAAAGTCTGGTTTTTCTGCGATAAATCATCCTCTCTAACGAGAGACCAAAAGATTTCGCGTTTTCTCTTAGGAGCAAGCTAGAAAACCAGCAACTATAGGTCTGTATCGCGTTCATAATTGGCCGTTGACTTACTCGACACTTCCTAAAAGTAGCAGAACCAATAATAATACTGTAGCTGAATACTGGCCCATTTTACTGTATCAGCGAACAGCTAATAAACAGCTGCTGTCTGCACGATTTCACTAATATTCTTGGAAGCTAGCCTACAGGTTACTGAACCCGCGAATTTTTCCTGTCTCTATCTCTAACCATAATTTCTAATGATGGTATAACGCGAAAATTTTGTGTGCCAACTTACCCTCGAAAACACTGTGATTTCTTGCCACATGTCCAATATATGGCAGGATCATATACATCTCGATACAACGTAGCTGTCTACAGACCAATAACAGGCATTGCATGTTACAATAGTGGACCTCTTATTGGCTCAGTGGCACAAGCGAAAGACACTCATCTTTTCACGAGCTCAACGTATGTAGAAGCCCTGAAAACAGTGAAGTTTTCCCGCGATAAACCATCATCTCTAATCATCGGTTAAAAATGGCTTAATGCTTACCACACAAACTAATCATGGTGAACAACCGAAGTCTGATGGGCACACGGTAGCTTAACGTGAAATTTACAGGTTCCATCATTCACAGAAATATCTGCACCTATTTCCAAAACGTTGCGTGTACGATTTTAGTGCCCCGTTTCAAGCAAACACGACACAATCATCTCCTGAAAAAGCACTTCATATGAGGCCGCGCGTCACGTAGCAACCGAACAAGCACATTCAAATTATCCCCCCCCCCCCAACACAGTTCTCTCATTTCACAAAGCGCAATGGATTGATACAGGCACATTCCAGCAGTCACTGCACAGCGCGTACTACGATACATCACCGCGCACAACGGGCGATACAATACACGCTTCCCTTCATCTGCGAACACGGTAGTGTTGATGAGTTCAGCAGTACTCTGTGAAATTGGTTCGTATACAGGCCCAGTCATACTGAAGTGTGTTCATTCCCGTTCGTATACAGGCCCAGTCATACTGAAGTGTGTTCATTCCACGTGCTGACAGCTAGGGACCCTGCTTTTTTTTTTTCCCCGAAAAGAATTTTGCCCGCAGTTTGTTTCAGTGACTTACGTGCTCATCCGCAATTTATGCTTCATGGTTATTAGTAGCGTGCCTATGTTAAGAGCCGTATCTCTTTTGATTGAGTCAATTACAATAACGTTCCTGCAACATCACACGTCTGTGATTTGCCGGTAGAATACCAAGGCTCGTGACAGTTAAAATATACAATCGCTGACCGCGAAGCAGAACTGCAGATGTGCTCGTAAGGCAAAGAAACAAAGTGAGGCAAAATTATTTTCGCGAAAAAAACAGGGTCCCTACTGATAGCGTATGAAAACTTACGTTGAAAATGTGTTTTCAATGTATCCATATAGTGCATTATAGTGGGAGTAATGCGAAAATCGACATGTTAAATCTAACTTCTCTCTCGCTAATATATATATATATATATATATATATATATATATATATATATATATATATATATATATATATATATATATATATAAGGGGGAAGTAGAAAGGGGAACGGGGCATAACACAATGCCAAAAAAAAAATAGTAAAAATAGTGAAGTAATTTTCATTTTCCAAAATATTTCTAAAACGGTTATTAATGCCCCTTAACATCATAATTCACCGTTTAGAGTTTTCAAAAAAAAATCTGAAAGTAATATAGCTACATTAATGTGTTTCTAGCAAAAATTATATATTTTTCAAAATAAAGCTAAAGTTTAAAATACCACACCTAACTTCACCACAAATATTTTTAAGAACCTGTTCTAGCAACAACAAAATTTTTGTTACCGTTAATGCAACTTTTAGATAAAAATATTTCCTTTGTAGAAACAAACATTTTGCTACAGCAAATAAAGTGTTTTAAAGTCCTGACTCAACCTGCATTTGCGAAGGAAATCCTTGGGGAAACAACAGCGAAAATAATTCTTTGTACAGAAAAAAAAAATATAGCGTAGAACAATACCAGATGCGGCATACCTTTTAGCATTTAGCATTGCAGATTTTGACGATTATCAAAGTATAGCGCGAACTAAGCAACTAAGTTGAAACATAATTGCCCGGAAAAAATATTCATAATGTACGCAACGCTTGCTTAGCATTAATGTTACTGTTAGATACATTCTTAACAAGAATTGCAATATGAACGAAATTTAATCATAAAATGTACTACATTTGCCGTGAGTCGCTAGCTAGATTTCGTCTGTAAAACGAGTGCGCGAATACTCTATATTTGTACATAACTATTCTATGTATACGTTTTTTCTTGAGTAAATTATATGGACGCAACGTTTGAATTAGTCCTATAAAATGTCTTTAAAAAGAACAGGAGGGGAAGATAGCGAAAATTGCTTTCAAAAAAAGTATTTTTTTTTTTTTTATAAATTTGGCGCTCAGTTTTCTCAAGAGTCTACATTTTGGACGTATATATTATTCATTACAATTCCAGTCTCAGATAAATTTCTGAAAATTTAACATGGTTAGATTTTATACGTAGTGAATAATAATAAAAACACATCAAACGAATCCTGTGCTAAACTGTATGTGAAAATGTTATTGGCAAAATATTGTACGACTACATTTTACACACACAATGTGGCAACTATATACGGAGTTAGTCTCCCTTTGGGCTTTATTTGTTGGTATTATTTTTACGTATGTTACATCGCTTAGACAAAGAAAACATGCCTGGGCTAGTCGGGATTTGAACCTGCGCCCATTATATGCGGATCACAACACAGATAAGAGTGCAAGAGGGAGTTAACTTCGTTCACCGCGCGAATATATGGCTAAATTGGAGTCGAAAATGTTAGTGGCAAAATGTTGTAGTTTGACATTTTACATGCAAAATATGGCAACATAGCACTGCAATTGTTAATTTTTTTATATGTCAAACCATAGCCTACAACATTGTTATACACTGTGAATTTTTTTCGGTTTGGTATGTCAGTTTGTTTTAGTGGCATACATAAAACCGTAAAGTGCAAATTTTTACGTTTACGACTCATTACGCAAAAACTATGAGAGATACAAAATTTTCCTAAGAGAAAGATTTAATCACAATTTATGTCTAAAATAAGGAAAAAAATATCTGGTACAAATATAAAAATCATACAAGCATTAAGGTAACTAGAGTTAATGTTGAATTATATGCAGTCACGACTAGTGATATTTTTCAAAGGTTAAAATTTTGGTGCTCTCTTTATCCCGAACGACCTATATAGTGTTCTGACCTGCATATTACGGCTGCAGGTTCAAATCCCGAGCAGTTCAAATATGGATCTACGATTACTTGACGTAACATACACGTGGAGAACGAGAGAGGACTTTCGCAGTGCAGTGTTACCACATTGTACACGTTAAAATGTTATCGTACAAATTTCGCCACTAACATTTTCGTCTTCAGTTTAGCATAGTAGACTATTCATGTCGTGTGGTTAATATATATTTCATTCTGAACACCCTGTATTAATACTATTTCAGACACACAGCTTCTCCGTTTAATACCTGAGAATAAATTACTGAAAAATGCAAATAAATCCACTGCGGTGTAGATCTCTCTACCTTGAAATATTTACTGGTTACTCACGGCAAAATATTCCATTTTCATCCGTCAACTCCATCCTGCCATTTATCACGATTTATTCGCACACAGCCAGTGTTTCAGAGCTGAATAAATAATTATCGAGCTGCTTTCCTACTTCCTCAGCGGGACACCAGGGAAGGCGAGAGAAGATTTATTGTCAAATGCGCCGCTAGGGGGCGGAAGACAAGGTAGGAAGATCCTGGGAGAGCTTTATTTATTCAGTTCCGGCATGTAAGCCAGCCTCCACTAATATTTCATGGCATTAAGTTGGCAGCGTTAAAAATTACCAACATTTCTCCCTCCCCCCGCCCTTGAACTGGTTAGGTCAAGAAAGATTGTTGCGCGTACACATGCTGTGTTCTTTATATAAAAGTCCAGGATTAAGTAAATGGAGTAATTAATAATAAAAACAACCTTCTCTCTCTAGTTTTCTGCCCTTTTACCTCCTTTCTCCAACAAATAAGCAGCGGACGACGTTGTTAAACATTAATTATAAGTAATTTTTAAAATAATGCCTCGGGGAATACAGAACTCTTCCTTAAATAGCTCAAAGAGGACCCTAAAAACAGAACTCGTGCAAAGATGGAGAATAAGAGACAAAGGAGCATCGAGGAAGTATAGATTAAGGGGCCATCTCACCGAAAATTTTAATCGTTTTAATAGTTTTTATATTTGTACAAGCTATGTTTTGTTTTGTAGACATAAGTTGTGATTGTTTTACTTAGGAATACAAAACTATTTGGTTTTATATTTTTATAACGTTTATCACGTACCTAGCAACATCTAAAATGCATTGGTGTAAATTATTTACTTTCATTAAATCCGTATGTTTACGGTGAGAGTATGCTTCCTAAGATCCAAATTTTGACTTTTGACATGCCGTAAAATGTATACTATGCATGCTAAAATTTTTCTATGAGAGGGAAATGTGGCAACTAGTAACATCTACAAAACTAACATAATTTCATACCAATATAAAGTTATGAATTTTACACTTAAACAGTCTTACGGCCGACGGTCCCTGTTTTTACAAATATCATTTTTTAAATCTTAAAAAGCAGCAGATATTGTCAAACAGTTATACAGATGTGCTGAAAATTGTTGTATTCACTATGTAAAACTTAAGTTTTTTTTTTCAAATCAGGAAATGTTCAAGAAGCCCAGAAACAACCAGAAACAAAGGCAAATTAAGTACACTACGCTAATAATTGGCTAAATATGTTATGGCAAAATGTTGTAGGAAGACAGTTTTTGTGCACAATGTGGCAACATTGCAGTGAAGTTGGTCCCCTCTTGCGATCCACAGGTAACTTATTTATCTCACGGTTACTTTTCTGATCTACATATTGTGGGTTCATATTAAAACCCCGAGCAGTTCAAACATGACTATACGTTCAATTCAAGGATGTTAGAAGGGTCCAGATGGAGCATGTCGCCGGGAATTGTAACCAAACCAACGCTTGACGTGGCTGGTATCAATATGGCCGACTAATTAAAAAATTGAGGAAATATTAGTTAGGAGGTGTGTAAACAGGGCTAAAATATCGAGTTTTCAACCTAAAACATCAATTAAAGAACATAATACATTAATTTACCATAACAAATTCCAGTCTGATGTGTACTTTTGAGGTTAAAGCAGTATGGCGGCTGGTTAATTTGGTGGCTACATCTCCCCCCTTTGGCTTCACTCCCCTCACCTTCATTCAGACATTATGCTACCCCCGTGGTTTAAGTAATACCTGGGCGTATAGTGCAAGAGAGGACTGTCTCCGTTCAGTGTTGCCACATTGTGTACATAAAATGTCTGCGAAGAACATTTTGCAACTAACATTTTCGCTTCCAATTTAGTCCATGATTCGAATGGTGTTCGTATTATTCGTTTGTTTTGTACACGCCGTATATAATCTCTGCTAGTTTTTGGGGCTCGGTTTCAGTCGCCATATTGAATGTGATTATTTTTCGCTTTTTGGAATTCTAAGAAGAAAAACTTTAAATATGCCGTTATACCTCAAATTTTATTTACGTTTCGCTACAGTACAGACATTGCGATTTAGCTGTTAACATATAATTACGCCGTAACTATACATTACTAGCTCTATTGTCATGCTTATATTGTTACTCACTGTAAATAGAATTTGCGGAACAATCGCCGGTTTCACATTTTTCTTCTCAGAATTAAAAAAAAAAAAAAAAAAAAAAAAAAAAAAAAAAAAAAAAAAAAAAAAAAAAAAAAAAAAAAAAAAAAAAAAAAAAAAAAAAAAAAAAAAAAAAAAAAAAAAAAAAAAAAAAAAAAAAAAAAAAAAAAAAAAAAAAAAAAAAAAAAAAAAAAAAAACATTTAATATGGCGACTGAAACTAAACCTTAACAAAATTTACTGTAGCATTTTTTAAAATCATTTTTAATAAACGCAAAACTAACCAAAACTTGACAGGGGCCGGGGAAAGAAGGAGCAAGGACTGCGCAGAAAGGTGCGCGGAAGACAGTACTAACCTCCACGCACGGAAGAAAATATTTTGTGGCAGGTACAATATATCTCGTGGGTATTTACCCTGCAAAATTTATTTTGTAGTCACCACAAAATGATTTTGTGATTACTACAAAATATTTTTTCAGGAAATAATTTTTTTTTCTGTGCGGTTTCATGACATACTAAATTATACTACAAAGGTGAAATAATGTGGTAGCTGATTTGATACGGGCGAACTTATCCCGCTTATTGGTTGCTCGAGGTTGTTGATACCAGCCCCGTGTATGTTTGACTCATGCATGTTACTACAGGTTTCCTATTGGCCTGGCTGCCGGCTAGCAGGCAGCCACCTTAAAGGTGTTCAAGTGCGATAAAATCATAATTTTATATTTTTACTAGCCGGCCGGCTGCGGCGTTGCCCGCGTGAAATTATGTACTAATGTAGACAGTAACTCTGGATAAAATATGTGATGAAGGTATTTAACAGCTAGCGTACTCAATAACAGTGAACTATACATTCTTAGCTCAGTGTAAAGAGCGCGCGCAATATGCTCGTATGATGATTCCCATTGCAAAGTCTTGCACGGGATACGAACCCGTAACCCTACCCCTTCCACACCACAAACTTTATACAATACCTGACTGAATGTTAAAGTCATGCCGTGATAATTCTTTCGCATATACATGCTACAGTCCAAAGACGTTTTATTTATTAGTAGGTTGGCAAAAAGAAACGACTGTTGAATTATTTTATCCGTGATCATTCTCTTTTTTCGGGAGACTGTAACATTTCACTGCTTTTCCCCTACTTAATTTTCGAAATTTATAAAAACCTGAATTTTTTTTTTTAGATATTTACATAAGCTTCATTCTTATCAAAAAATCATCTCGATATCTCAACGGGTATAAGCGGTACAGATAATTATTTAAATCACATTTTATTTTTTTAACAGCTTTCAAGGACGAATTTCGAAAACTCCAGAAATTACTTTTTTTTATATTTACGTAAGATTTATTTTAAACCAAAAACTATTTCAATATTTCCACTGGTTTAGGAGATAAGTGGGATTAATTAAAAACCTAAGTTTTGTATTTTTAATAGCTTTCAAGGACGAATTTCGAAAAACCGTAAAAATACTTTTTAGATATTTACTTAAGCATCATTAAAAAATATCACCTCACTATCTGAAATGGTTTAGGAGAAATCACGGATTAATAAAAAAACACATTTTACGGCTTTTAACCCTTTTAATTCTTTGGGCAATATTACGAAGTTAAAAAATTTATGATAGCATTCCCGGTTAATGAGACATCAAGGATTCTTTTAAAACACATTTAACCCATTTTCACCCCCTTAATTATCGAATTTCGAAAAATCATTTCTTAGTGGGTGACTACGGGGCAAGTGGAAGCTTCCCTCAAAATTTCATGGTTCTAGGTCCTGCGGTTTGGGCTGTGCGTTGATGAGTGATTGAGTGAGTGAGTGAGTGTTTCAGGACACTGCATTTTATATATTAAGATAAATATCGTTCGTTTTGTAGACGATACTTGTGAGTGTAGTTTCCTCTAACAAAACAATTTTTGCTCTCATAGTTTTCTCAAAACTGCGTGACAAAGTCAAAATTTCCTATTTAGCTGCCATGCAAATAGTAAAAACCAATCAATATACCTATGAATGAGCTATGCAATGAAAAAAAAAAAAAAAAAACACAATGCCATATTTTGAAAAAAAAAAAAATTAAATTACACAAGCGCAGAAACAATTTACAAAATTCAAATTTTTTTTTACAAATATAAAAATAGTTCGCGGAATGTATTTTAATGTTTTATTACTAGAGGCACGAGTATTTCGCGTATTAATCTGGCAACAGCCTCGACTTGTCAGACCTATACACGCACTGGCCAAAGTCAAATATCTATTGGCTTGTAACCGTAACACGTGTTACCACCATGACTTGTTTCCTTATTTATCACTGGCTTGCAGTCGTCAAAGATGTGTTGCAACATGTGTCGTCTAATCACAGAAGGAGTTCAACCTGACCTAGAATCAATACGCGAAATAATCTTGCCTCTGACAATAAGGTAGCACATAGTATGTTATTTCACTGCGAATAATTTCACTTACATACGTCAACTGGTTTTCACTATTTGCATGGCAGCAGACCATGCAAATGATCACTTCGACGCACCATTATGAGAGTACTGTGTGAAATAAAATTGATTTGTCAGAGGAAATTGCACTCACAAGTTACGTCTACAAAACTAACAATATTCTTGAACAACCTTAATGCAGTTACACAATTGAAAACTTCGGGGGACGCGGTGTCCGAGTGGTCAGCTCCAACCAAGGTGATCCAGGTTCGATCCCCGTCGGGTTTTCTCGGGGATCGCCCGTTCCCCCCGCCTTTCTCATTCTGCCCCTTCTCCATTGTAGGGCTTCACGTCATACATCAGGATATGCAGATGTCAACGGGCGTCCAGTCTATAATCTGCACTCGGGATACGATACCCTGCCCTAGGGTACCTTTCCCACACGCTGTTTATTATTTATTTAAATCTTTAGCAGCTGACCTGAACATATGACTCTAAGATAGCTTTCAATACACGACTTGTTATGGATTCGTACACAATGACGTCGGTAACGCTAAAATCAATCAAGCAGTCTTGGCTTTACGCTAAAACCTGAAGTCAAAGTCAAGATGGCCGTTTACATAAAATCAATATATTAGTTTATAATCATGGAAAGTGTTCATTTCTGAGTGTTGTTTTACTATGCAGTCATGAAGGAAACAGATGTGTGTTAAATATATTCTAAATACCTTGTAAAAGCTTTCTTAAAGAATTCCTAAGTGAACTGTAAGTTACGTCAATACATGTCGTTTCTTTTTATATGAAAAATGTTTTAAAATACAGTAAATATTTTAATAATTAGGGCTTGCTTTTGTATTATTTACGCAACATAAATTTTCTTGCAAAAATATGTAGACATTCATAATACAACAAGTCCAGTTCCAAAAAAAGATAATTCATTGTTTTTCAACTGTCTTTACATTTAACTTGTGACGCTCGATTTGTGTATTGAGGAAATAAAGTAACGGAAGAGTCCTTTAAGCTGATTGGCAGTCAGCGTTTGCGCCGTGTTTCTTACCAGCGAAGTAGTATTGTTGGCGACCAACAGGCAATTTTTTCCGCAATATTGAAGGACCCGCTACAGTTGAATTAACACAGAAAACAGCGTACGTACAGAAACAACAGAAGCTGTTATTTAAACGGAAGGAAGCTACATCCCGTAAATAATACATGTGTGTGAGTTGACATAACTGATTTAGAAGTATTGTTTACGTTTCGATTGCTACCGCCTTTCGAAAATAACCGGTTTGTTTATTTGACATATCGAACGAGTGAACGCCATTTTTTTTTTTTAAATTAAAACAACGACTCTAGAGACTTAAAAGCAAACACAGTTCAAACCAAAACAACGACTAACTTTGGGGCAAATGTTTACGAACGTTAGGCATATTAGGTCCCACTTTCAGCCACGTTTTATTTCCACTTGAGCTCGCAGGGTTACTGCAGGATTTCAAGATTGGATTTCTCTGACTTTTCCAGGTTTTCCAGAAAAAAATATTGAATTTACATTAATTTTTGTAGACTTAAAAACCACAATAATTTAACTTAAAATAGGAACCGCGGTGGCCGAACGGTCATACCATTTGCCTCCCACAAAGACAATCCTGGTTCGATTCCCAGCAGGGTCGGTTCCCGAATTTTTATATGGGAGAATCGTGCCGGGGATCTCCTGTTCCCAAGCCCTCCATTTTATTCCGACGCTGCTCCATTCTTACCTCATGCCACCCTTCACCAGCGCTAAAGACCTCGATGTCGAGGGCTGACCAAAATGTCTCACTCTCTCGCTTAACTCTAAATGTTCAAATGAAGAAAATTTCCAGAATGGTTTCGAAAATAAAGTCTAAAATTCTGCTGTTTGTAAATGCACTGCTGACAGTTAACTTATATTTGAAACGTTTAGCTACCAAAATTCAGAGAACATCAATTAGTTTTAATTAACCGGACGTATCGTTAAATTAAATTGCTAACATAACATTTATTATCCTATATTGTAGTTAATAGTTGTGCAACTATTCCCATGTAGCTGTAGTGTTTTCATTAACATAATTATTGCATAGTGGAAGTTCACAGAAAATTCAATCAGTAAGCTTATAGTTATTAAAAAAAAAAAAAAAAACTTCCATATAGTCACCAATAGTAATTTATATTACTTTTTCCATGATTTTCTTTACCAATACAAAATTCCGTGACATTTCCAGGTTTTCCTTTACCACTTCGAAATTCTTTTATTTATTTATTTATTTATTTTATTTTTAGGGTTTTCCTTCGCCATTTCGAAATTCACAGATTATTTTAGGTTTTTCTTCACCATTTCGAAATTTCCTGACTTTTATAAGTTTTCCTTAGACATTTCGAAATTCCCTGACTATTCCATGTTTTCCTTCGCCACTTCGATTTTTTTAAAGCATGTATAGCAACTCTGAATCCCTGATATCCAGACGAAATGAGTACAAGAAGCGCTCACCTGCCACAATGGTCTCCGCCTGACACAGCCTGTTGAGAACATGTTCTATAAGACCCACGTCTGTGCATGCCTGCAGGTTGCGTACACTCTTCCTCAGGATGGCTATGAAGACACTCCATATCTCCGCCTGTCAACAACACAACACCACACATCACACACTCTCCCATACACAAGCTACACACTATATACAATTACATAACGTCCATGAAACTGCAATATGTCGTATCCCACAATGCTGGAGCTGTACTGAAAACACTTTCTAAAAAAACTCATGGGAGATACAATATTTTTATTTGCTTGAATTTAAACCAAGATTAAATGGCTAATGACCACGCTCGTAGAAGAACAGGTCTGGACACTCGCCTGGATATTTGACCCCCTTGTTGTTTGGCTGTAGTTCACCAAGTTACCGAGAATATTGTGTTTTATAGGCGCTTCAGTTAGGGCAGTCGGACTAAACTCCGCCAACTTCCTTTCCACTAAGATAAACAATTTATCAAAACGTATTTTTTTTTTTATCAATTTATGAAATACTTTCTTTGTTCACAATTTTAAGAAAAGGCTCCAGCAATCTTTATTTACTTTATAAATTTAACAATGGAAAAAAGTGGACGGAGTTTGAGTCCGACCGCCCGGAAAACAGCGCCAAAAAGTACGACATTCTCGGTAACTTGGGGAACTACAGCCAAACAACAAGGGTGTCAAGCAAAATACATTGTTAGATAGGCGAGTGTCCAGACCTGTCCTTCTACGACCGTGCTAATGACATTGCTATTGATGGTTTATATATATCCTCTATGCCCTGATGTAACAAATTGTTAGTTTGACGTAAACTGAGGGTTATAACATCTTGCTGTTTCATGGACGATATAATATGTCACTTACAGCGCAGAAAACATTGTACAAAGAAAAAAAAAAAGTTAGGTTGAGTCACCCGTATATATGTTCCTATATGGCGAAACAGCCTTCTAAATTTCGAAATCAACCAAATATATGGTAGCCTGGCTGATTTTGTTACCTCAACGGAAGGGTTTAATCCGGTTAAACGTGAATTTGTCAGACCAACATAACCTATTTGTTACGCTATTCATAAATTGTCCAGCCAACAAAATGTCGTTGGATAAAATATATTTTTGTTCCGCCATATACAAACTTACGTATGGTTAACTGTAGCAAACATTCCCTTTGTGTATCATTACTAGAGGTAACGTAACAGTCTTAAGTTCAATTACCTGCTTGCTTGAATCCACACTGGGAAAAAATATTTTGCCGTAGCTACAAAATATTTTGTAGATTTTTCCTCAGCAAAATATATTTTGTTTTCACGAAAAATTAATATATTTTATTGTAATCAAATTTTTTTGTGATTACCGAAAAATTACAATGCAAGGAAGAGAGGACCTATAGGCCGTACAGGATAAAGTGAGCACTGAAAGAAGCCCAGCTACATATATATTTACATCCAATTCGTATCTTTCCGCGTGGCACGGCTAACGACGGGAAATATCTAACCTCTATGGTCACGTCACTAGATGTTTGCGCCAGTAAGATAGTAGGAACCTATAAGTTCTACAAAAAAAAGTTTATTAATTACAGAAAATACAATTATGTAGATTTCCGTTGATTTTGTTTCACTATTGTTGTATGTAAACAGGAAAATACATGGAAATATATTGCGTAGTTTCGCTGCCAACCATACAATCAGTAAAGGGACTATCAGTAGAGCCCCGATTTTATGGCGAAAATATTTTTGCAACATTTGGTTTCGATGCGTCATGTGCACACCTGCAGCTCTGCTACAACGTCTGTGGTTGGATGATTTTACCCTCACTTGCCTTGGCAAATTACAGACGAACAGACTCACAATAAATCTTATTCTGATTGGTGCAGTCAAGTGGGAATCGTGTCTGAACATAGACACGCTGCCAATAACCTTGAAACAGAACTGCCGTCGTGTACGTGAGTCACTGAAACAAAGTGGGGCAAAAATCTTTTCGCGACAAAATCGTGGCCCTAACTATCAGCAATCGTTTAATTATGTGCAATAACGGCTAGTGATATTTTTCAAAGGTTAAACTTTTAGTGCACATTTTATCCCGAACGACCTTATACACCGAGTACAAGGTTTTTCGCGAAAAGAATTCTGCAACAGTTTGTTTCAATGCCGTATGTGCACATATGTAGCTTTGCTTCATGGTTACTTGCAGAATGTATTATTGCACAGACGTGGCTCATTTGACTGTGCCAACAGGAACAAGGTTACTGCGACACCACACGTCTGTGATTTGCGGGTGGAACCCTAGACGCTGAGAGTTAAAAACATTCAATCCCTGACCATTAAAACTGTTACAGAATTCTTTTCACTAAAAATCGTGGGCTCTACTTAAACACAGACACAGGAAATTTCGCGAAAAAACTTTTGCATCACTTCGTGAGCCTTACGTCCACATCTGCATCTCTGCTTTGTGGTCAGCGATTGGATGTTGGCTCGGCATTAGTCGCCATATTGAAATATTTTATTTTTCGCTCTTATGAACTTCTGAGAAGAAAAGTATGAAATTCGTTATTATAATGTCAGTTCTATTTACCTTCCGCTACAATAAAATCATCGCAGTTGAACTTTTAACGTATATTTAAGCCAGAGGAAGTGGCGCAATTTTTTTTTTATGTTCCTAATTTATGTGACTGATTGCAGCTTAAATATACGTTAAAAGCCAACTGTGATGCTTTTATTGTATCGCAAGATAAATAGAATTTATATTATAACAGTGAATTTCACGTTTTTCTTCTCTGAACTTCTTAAGAGCGAAAAATAAAATAATTAAATATGGCGACTGGTGCCGGGCCTTGCGTGTGGAGGTTAAACCCGCAAATCACAGACAAATGAATGCAGACTCTGCACAAAAACAATCTGTCAATAGCCATGAAGTTGAGCAGCAGGTGTGCGCGTAAGGCACTGAAACAAAGTGGGGGGAAAATCTTTTCACAAAAAAATTCCTGTTCCTACTTATACATAATTAGAAGAGGTACGTCAATTTCGCAAATACATTCCAGGTCAGGTTGAACGCCAAAAATGTATACTTCATAATCACGTGTGTGATTAGCTGGCGGCTGTCACGAAACGCATTTGACTACTGCAAGCCAGTAGTAAATAAGGAAATGATTCATAGAGCTATCGCTTGTAATGTTGTCAGCCAATGAATAATCGACTGTATCCAGAGCGTGTACAGGACTGAGCAATCTAGGCTACTGCCAGATGTATCCGTGACATTGACGTACCTCTATACATAATTCTTCTTTCAGTGCATTGCCCTGTGTATATTCAAGCCCCGACCATTTGTCTATTGGTAGAGGGCTCGAGGGTTCACTAACCTGTAGGCTAGCCTATAAGAACATCTGTATACTCACGCAGACAGCAGGCTGTTCATTAGCTGCTCGCTGACACAGTGATACCAACATGACTAGACCTGTATTTAGTAGCTACTTTATTATCGGCTCGGCGCCTTCCACGAGGTTTCAAATAAGTCAAGGTCCAATTGCGAAAGCAGCACGAATTTACAGTTGTTATAATTCCAGCTTGTGCCTAAAATAAAACGCGAATATTTTAGGTCTCAATCAGGGGCGTCATTTGGGGGTTCAGGGAGGAGGGGCAACCCCCCCCCCCCCCCCACTGGTTTAGAATTTTAATTGTATAAAATATATTTTTTTTGTATTCGGTTATTCAAATAATGCTAGCATAAGCACATAAAACTTAAGTTTTATCATTAAAGTTTCTAATTTATATATGCTTAATTAATAAAAAAGATGCAACAAGGTCACTGCCACCGAAAAAAAAATCTTGCCCCCCCCCCCCCCAAAGAAAAACGTGAAATGACGCCCCTGGTCTCAATCCATTAGCTATTTCCCGAAGTAACAGATAATGAACAGAGATACGAGGTGTGAGAATATATATGATAGTGGAATTATAACAGGCAAGTTTATTGAACTCGCGAAATATTCCCTTCCCTAATTATATACATATATATGTATATGTATATGTATATATGTATATATATATATATATATATATATAGAGAGAGAGAGAGAGAGAGAGAGAGAGAGAGAGAGTTGGAGACAGTGGCGGCTCGTGGGTTATTGCCAGGTGGGGCTGGAACTGTACACTCTTGATGAACGCGCCGTAGACCAACGAGCATGAAATATTTGCCGGCTACTAGATATGTTGTGACCACTCAGTAGTAAGGGGCACCTGCACATCATCGTGTCAGTGGCTGTAGAGTCAACCAGCGCATAACCCTGTACAGCTCTTGGCAACTGCAGCCCCGCCTGGCAACAACCCACGAGCTGCCACGTGGCTAGAGATGATGGCATATCGCGAACATTATTTGTGCTAACATACTCTTGAAAACACTGTAGTTTCTTGTGACATGTATGATTGGGTGATACTATATATACGTCTGGCACAACGTAGCTGTCTGCAGACCAATAACAGGCATAAGATATTACAGTTGCGGGATTCTTATTGGCTCAGTCAAATAGGGCAACAGTACAAGTACAAACTAAAGTCAGTAATCTTCTGGTAAGCTGAACGTGTGTTGACACCCAGCAAACAGTCAAGTTTTCCCGCGATGAACTGTCATCTCTAGATATAGTGGATGATCGCGAGAATACTTTGTGCCAAAGTATTTTCCGAAAAAGTGTAGCATCCAGAGCTCTTAACGATTAGACGGCGGGTGAATGGCACGGTTACTCTACAGACGAATCACAAACGTCCCGAAGTGGCGCATCAGACTTGGCTCTGACCCAGTCAAATGGGGAATCGACAATAAGGTCAGCGGAATAGAATACATGTTGGTAGAATTTTACAGACCATAAATCATTATTTTCCGTTTTTGTTGTTACATATCTAATTACAGTTGAGAAATTAATACGCATTTTATAACTGCAATTAACCACAGTAACGGTAAACAAAGCTTTATCATGTCGGAAATTCCCTTAATACGTATTATTTTCCGTCGTTAGGTTAAAATTCCAAAAACGTATCCAGAAGAAATATTATGACTAGAAATGACGGTATATCACGAAAATGTTGTGTGCTAACATTCCATAGAAAACGTTGTGGTTTCCTGGAAAATTAATGATTCGGTGATATATTTCTGACACAACGTAACTGCCTGTAGACAAATGACAGACATCAAATATTACAATAGCTCAGTCAAATAGGGCAACAGTTCCAAGTACAAACTAAGCCAATAATTATCTGGTCAGCTGAACGTGTGTTGAAATCCAGCAAACAGTCAAGTTTTCCTGCAATACACCATCATCTCTAGTTATGACACAAAAATATACAAAAGTTCAAGATGGCGACTATCACTCACTCATAAATTACGACTTTCCTCAGTCACACAAAGGTTAATTCTACTACAGGTTAGAAAGAAAATGTGTTTTCTTATGGAAGAGATTGAAACAGGGAACATTTCCGCCGCTAGTTTCGCTGCATTCGCAAGAGGACCAGAAAAATACGAAACTGTAGTAAAATTAAATTTTAAATATGCTTGGAAATGACAGAATTCATTTATCTTAATTTTAAAAAGTGCAAATAAACCAATTTCGCGTTTTAAATTACCAATTTATGTAACTTAAAATTCAGGAAAGCTCTGTGATTGGTAAGTTTTCACCCATTTACGATGCTAGCGCTCAATTTTCCCTGCGCCAAACTATTAACATTTATCTTTCTAACTTGTAGTGGAATTAACCTTAGTCACACAGCGGTATCTCAGCACCGGTCAAAATCACTAGATTCACTACAGCTAAGGGCGCTGGCTTATTTCCTTCCCCGCTTCCCTCGTTTCTACCACTTCATTAAAACTTGGTCGCACGCGGCAGAACACTCCCGCCCCCTTCCTACTTCCCCCACCCTCCTCCCAGGGCGCACGGACCAGACCCCAAAATGGGGAAGCCATTGTCTGCGCGCCACGGTGTTATTAAAACTGTCCGCCCCTCAACTAAACTTCCCACCGCGGACCAACTGCTGCGGCAACCTGGCGCGCTCGGAAGCGATTCTCATGCTAATTAATTGAGCTGAATATTTATCTCTGGAGCCGGCGTGGCGGGACACGCACACACTCTACTGGCGAAACTTCACAACCACGCCCACAACTTACCGCTTTCAACGGGACCTGGACCAACGTCTGAATGGAACTTGCACGTCGGATAATAAAATATTCACTATTTACCAGGATTTAACAACTCTTTGGAAAATAATAAATAACAAACATTACACACACATATTATATATATATATATATATATATATATATATATATATATATATATATATATATAACGTAAAATAATTAAGAGAAACATTTACAATAAAACGGTACTCGCAAATAAACATATTTCACAAAAATAAAATAAACTATATAATATAATAATTATTAATAATAATAACGATGCATTATTAAATTTGTGTGCGCAATTTTTGTATATATTGTAATTTTTTTTTTTATATTGTATTGTGAATGTGTTAAGTTACATATGTGTGTTTAATGCGACATTGCAAAGCACTTAAATTATGTATTCGCTATTTGTTGTACACACTGTTTACTAATGTACTGTGCAAGATTTGTAAGATATGTTTGTAGAGTATACAAGCTGGACGAGATATACATCTCCACGAGTTTGTCAATATTAGTGTAGAAAAAACTATAAATAAATATTGCGCACTCTTTGGTTCGCCCTTTTAGGGCACGTCAAAATGGGTCAAAACGAGATTTTCAGTCTGCTATAGCGGAAAATATACTAGCCGAATACATGTGAAACCAATTATGGGTAGTGCGTTGGACTTTAGTAAAGTAATTTCGTAAATAAAACAATAGGGTCACCACTTAAAGTCCCATAGGAAATTTGTTTTTTCGCGAAGACTGCACGCCTTAAGGGTAGAGGCGACGCACCGTTGTATGGCCCATACGACGTCGCCTTTAGCACCATACCACACTCACACAAACACATATTCCACGAGGCGGGCCCCTTAATCTTTGTCGACCTCACTTTGTACCACTCCATAGGACACAATGCACTGGAAGCTATTTACGCATTTATTTATTTAGACACGTACAGAATTCAGCGCTAGGCCGGTTTACAATTTGCCGTGCATTATGCTTACGCCACATGAAAGTTTAAATTGAATAGTGTTAAAAAAGTAATAACCATTCAAAAAAGACAAGACACAAACATTTTATACAAAACAAATAGTTACTGACAAAATTACACACAATAAGAAAAATTAAAAATAATTAGAGACATGAACTTTTCGCGAAAAGAAATTTGCCTCACTTTGTGTCAGTGACTTGTGTGCACGTCTGCAGACTTGCTTCACGGTCAGAGATTGGATGTTTTGACATTCGTGTGTCGTGGGGTTTTACACGCAAATCACAGACGTGTGGTGTTACAGTAACCTTATTGTGATTGGTACAGTCAAATGAGAAA
>PNEQ01028601.1:0-12225 GCA_003012365.1 Medauroidea extradentata | reverse complement strand
AAAATAATATATATTACGCACGTTAAAACAATTGTTCCACATATTATAAGTTCTTACAAATAATATAAAATTAACTTTTTACTACCGGTATACTGTCGTCGACTGTCTAAACTCTACTGTAATATGATAAACGAGTGTAAAAGGGAAATAACTGATGGGGAAAAAGGCTGTAATAAGCTAGTGTTAAGGTAGCCACCTAGCAGGATAAACTATTTGTTAAGGCCTAGAAGTGTGGAAGCGATAAGGGTGGCACAGCTCGTGTCCAACACCTCACATTCGTCTCTAGACGCAAGTCACTGAACTCACGTGTAGTCTTCTCCCAGACAACTATGAGTAGAGGTACGTCAATTTCGCAAATACATTCCAGGTCAGGTTGAACGCCAAAAAATACATACTTCATAATCACGTGTGTGGTTAGCTGGCGGCTGTCACGAAACGCATTTGACTACTGCAAGCCAGTAGTAAATAAGGAGACGATTCATAGAGCTATCGCTTGTAATGTTGTAAGCCAATGAATAATCGACTGTATCCAGAGCGTGTACAGGGCTGAGCAATCTAGGCTGCTGCCAGGTGAATCCGCGAAATTGACGTGCCTTTAAATATGAGACATTAAGTGGTGACCCTAATCATTCTATAAAGTAATACTGAAGATAAAGTTGTACTGTACCCGCCGACGACTTTTCAAAGGACATGCATCATCGTTTTCATAGCTAAAAATGACCGCAAAAATATATCGCTACTTTCAGCCACAATCTTGTCTTATGTTAGTGACGTCACTGTCGGATAATCCTGATTTGTAACACCGTCTTCGTCTTATTTATTGTCTGTGCTCTCTTACTTTCACGGTCCCGGAGTTATCTCAATTCCCTTTGTTTTTCTTTTTTCGCTGTGTTAGTTGTTTTAAACATTTAATTTTTAGTTTATTTGTAATTTCTATAATTTGGCACAATTGCATCTGGAATATTGTAGGTTTATTTATTTATTTATTTATTTTTTTGCTACAATCATTTGGACTTTTGTTTCGGTTTTTTTTTTATTATTGTATACACTTGGTTTTCCGAGATGATATAGCACAGTAATGGCTTAAGTCCAAAAATATTTCACTCAATTTCTGTTGCAACGAACGTATCCAGTACGCTGCCTCAACTTCCACGTATAACTTCAACGGTGTCATACGACCGCTCGATCAGGAATGCGAGTGTTCGAATAACTCAGTTTGAACTGGAGTTGAAACCGTGGGACGTAGCACGGCGGAATGTGATTGGCTCAGGAGAGTAGGGGAGGGGGAAGGTTATGTTACTTGGAACGCGGCGACGTCTGGAAGGTCCATTGTTGCCAGACGGACGCCCAGGGATGGAGAGCAAAATGCGAGAAGTTGTTTAATATCCCTGTGATGCATCACAGAGCGTGATCCCGACAATATAAGTCTTTCAATCTCTCTCTATATACGTCCAGCGATGGGAATAATCGCTAACGGCGCCGAACTATTCGTATTAAGAGGAGTCCTCGACTGGCGCATGGACGGCGTTGCAGCGTTTCACGTGTATTCTTTTTTACGCGAAACAGCTTAACTTATTCATATTATGTATATCTACGAAAAAGAACACACATGTGAAACTATGCTCCTATGTTTTCAAAAATGCAGCACGCTTGTTAGAAACAAGATTTTTGGGCCTCTCAAAATGGATAAAAAAATATTACCTGAATTCGTAAAGTGCAAAGCGAAAAGCGTACGTTGGTCTTAACTGCATACTACTCAAAAATAAAATGTCGTGGTCAACGCCTTAAGTCCCGTAGGAAAAAGACTACAAGGAAAACCTTACACGCCAGTTTGGCGAGCTGCGAATAGAGGCGATATGCTTCTCGTCAAGCGTGGGACACTGGCTCTTATCGCTACGCTGTTCCCACGCGTGGGAGATACCGGCATAGGACGGAGTTTCTCGGCATCCGAGAGAATTAATTTTACTTAAACCCAGAGAGCCGATAGTAAAAAATTGCTCCGTGAATTTGTTGCGAAATTGGTTTCGCTATTTAATGTAAATTTACGAGACAAACAGTAAAATGATTTCTAGCAAATTTTTTAATTAAAAAGAAAACTTCGTTAATTAATTAGCTACCATCATTCTGAACGTAGTACCCATTATAACAAAAATACAGAGCGATTTTACGATATCGGCTCCCGTTTATGTTTTGAAACTTAAATATTGTCAAAAATATAGAAACTCGAGGCCAAACCCTTTATGAGCCTCCCTTGTTAACAAACTAGCACAATTTCAGAATGATTTGTTTTTTCTAATTTCTCAAAGAATAAAATACCCACGACAGTAAATTTGTTTTAAAGCTAAGACAAACGCGTATCTTTGTCACAAAAGTCGAAGTTTTGATACCGGAATATCAATTCAATAATAAAAAAAAGTTAAGATTTCAGCGAAATGTTGTAATGTAACTAAATTTGTCTAAAATAAAAATTATTTTGATAAACAAATAACTGACGTATACAGTAGCACATAAGATGCATTCTTTGTGAATACATGTCTGTATTAAAACCCTTTACCACCATTTTTTAAATATTTTTAAGAAAACTGACAAAAAGTGAGGCATGTTTTCGTGTTTTCTGTCCCCTTTGCTGTTTTACCCTCACAGATACTCCCCTCCAGTCATAGTCCAGCTAGGTTTCCAGCCTCAGTGTGTCTGTCTTCTGTACGAGAAGACATTCAGCCGTCCCTCCAAGTGTACAGGTCACGCGAGCTAGGAAACGTCCTGGCGACATGCAGAGGAGAACTCTCTTCCTCCTCCTGCCCCTAGCCAACGGGCGTGTGCGCATTTGCTGATTGGTTGTAGCCGCTAACGGCACACTCAGGGCTCCGTCATTTCCCCTCTTACTGGCTGGGAGGGGAAATGTGGGGCGGGTAGCTGCGTAGTAGATATCATTTCACGTCCGCTGCACCACTCTCAAAACCTTTCCTATAGAATGCGGATCTGTACGTCCGCCGACCCACGCTTAGGTTTCTACTATGTAGGGACTCAACTTAAAGACGTTGAATTGCGATGAAATAATAATTTTATATTTTTATGAAATATTGTTCGTTTTGTAGATGGTACTTGTAGTTTCCTCTAACAAATTAATTTTAGCTCTAATAGTTTTCTCATAACGGCGCATCAATGTCAAAATTTGCTTGTTACGCTGTCGTTCAAATAGTGAAATCCAACTGACCTACTTAAATGAAATAATTCACTGCGAACATACAATCCATGAGTTATGCAATAAAATATTTAAAAACCCACAATGTAACATTTCTAATTTTAAAAAAATCGCAGAAGTACATACAATTTTTTTTTAAATATAAAATTTGTTCCCGCGTTTTTTTTTCTTTCTTTCTTTTTTTTTTTTTTTCATTTACTAGGTAGCCTATGGCATGTTATTTCACCATTTCACTCACATAAGTCAACTGGTTTTCACTACTTGCATGGCAGCAGAACATGCAAATTTTGACTTTGACGCACCGTTATGAGAAAATTACGCCAGCTAAAATCGTTTCGTAAGAGGAAACTGCACTCACATGTATCGTCTACAAAAATAACACAATTTCATATGAATATAAAATTACGAGTTTATCACACCTGAACACCCTTACGGATGATGCCTATCTCGGAGAGCCAGTATACAAGGACAGAGATTTACATATTACTACGTTGCATAGCAGTTTTACGTGTACGTGTATATATATTACACACATATATACACACAGGATGTAAGGAAATTAATACACCAAACTCCGGGATGTGAATTCCCGTTAAAAAGTAGGCTTACATTATATAGGGGCACTTAAAAGATAAGCAAATATTAAGGGAACCTTTGAAACGTCGGGTTAAAAATAGGAATTCAACAAAGTATTAGAAGTTAAATGACGATTCTGTGGGTTATATTACGTGATATTGTGATCTTTAATCTATCAAACATCCAGCATTAAAACCTTCGTATTTTATAATAATATTAGGAGTGGCCACACTCATATTGCATAGAATTTCTCTGTCGTCAGGAATTGTGAACAATTCATGTTGTCTATTTGAGTAGTACATCGTAAGGAACAAAAAACGGTCATATTTTTACAAGCGCCTAGAAGGCACCGTTTACTAGAAAAACTGTTGTTTTTTTTTGTAAAAATAACAAAACGCCTGGTATATAGGCACGAACTGATACTTCAACCAAGGAATAGACTTGTAGGTGCGCCGTGCCGTCCAGGAAAATGCAACCTGTGATGCAGTTGTTTAAAAGCATCCATTCAAGTAAAGGTCAAGAAACTTAGGCGTGACTCGTCAAATTTGCCAACCAGTTTTTTTTTGTAACATTTCTACTAAATGTTAATTTTCGGAAAAAAAAAACGCCAGTACGCATGTTCGTGGCCTAGGAAAATAAATTAGCTAGGCTGTAAGTATATCGACCGATTGTTTAATTTTACCTTAATTTTATTTTTTTTTAAATAGGATAATACAATCATAATATAGGACATGCCATCAGTCAGTACTATGTGCAATGTTAGAGTTTCAAAATTACCTGAACGTATATAATTATTTCTGCTGCTAATTGTTAATAGCCTGTATGTTTTTTCTTCAGGTTAGTTATAGCTTTTTATTTTTTTTATTTTTTATTTTATTTTTTCAAAATGTGCTCTTGTTTATTGGTTTTGTTTGTTAATGTGTTTCATATGCAGGGTTATCGGTTTTATACAGCCTGTTGCAAAATTCCGTGTCAATATTCTAGGGAAACAATCCTCGCGTGTAGAGGAATAAAAAGTGTTACATGAACATAGGTCCAAAAACGCACCGTTTCTGCGCTACAGTTGGCAATACATGACGTATGGCTGATAGCGCGCTGGTAGGATCATGTTGCTGTGGGGCATCATTACAGCAGTACATAACATGTTACTATGCCACACATTACGCCACTAACACACAGACCATAGGAACAACTGTGACACAGCAACATGATCCTACCAGCGCGCTATCAACCATACGTCATGTATTGCCAACTGTAGCGCAGAAACGGTGCGTTTTTGGACCTGTGTTCATATGACACTTTTAGTTCCTCTACACGTGAGGATTGTTTCCGTAGAATATTGACATGGAACTTTGCAACAGCTGGTATGCCATACAACTGATCGTTATATTGATAGTTAAGGGCCAAATTATAAAATACTGTATCTAATTATAAGTCATATAAACGGACACACTAGAACATTAAATAAACAAAATAAAAATCCGCAACGACGAGTAAATAACTTTTCTACAAAACGAATTTTGCAGCGTGTAATGATCGTCGCACGACAGGTGGCCACCTTAAGCAGCCAATGGCAATTTCTGCATACTTTTATTCTTATCTCGCCATCACACTTATGTAAAAAGATCACCATAACGAAATTTTAATGTTAAAAAAAAGTCCAGCATAATTTATATTTTCAAAGCCTATTTCGCTATGTTGCACTAATAGGCATAAAACGTGATCCAATCTAATTTGCGTCTCTCGATCTCACGAAATAAAATAAAAAAAAAATCTCCGGTCATGCGCGCGCACGGAAGAAGAGTGAAATACGGCGTATGCAAAAATAAAGAAAAAAACTACCTACGTTGACATTTTCCTTGAAAACCCACCACCCCCCACCTTTTTTGTACCCAACCCAGTATTATTCTGTGCAAACTCTGCAAAAAAAATTAAGTCGTTGCTAGCGGAAATTCCGGGATTAGCAGCTACGAAAACAAAAAGAGGATGGACGAGCCAGGAAAAAAAAAAGTTCCGAGGGGAGGGAGGTTTAAACAAAAAGATAGAAAGATGGAAAGAGAGATAAGGGTGAGAGAGATGAGAGATATGGAGAAGGGATGTAACAAGGTACGAAAAGGGATGTTAACGAGAGCAATGACGAAACTAATTGAAATTTGAACTGTTGACACACAACTACCTGCCGTCTCGTTCCTGTCGCATTTACAACACGCCGTAGCCAACCATAGACGTCGACAAAAACATACACCCTGGTTTAAGGGGAAGGGGGGAGGAGACGGGGTACATTCGACCCACCACTCGCCGCCTAATTAATTCCCGAACTTCGACAAACAAACCGTACGCGGACGCAAACAACAGCTGGTAGGAAAAGTTAATTACGAAGGATCTCGTGTAATTAATGACGTGAAACGCAAAACCTGAAGTTGTAACGGACTGAAAACAGTAAACAGGACGGACTTCGCCGTAACTGGAATTTAATACGTACGGCGATTTTTTTTCTTAAAGTTACCTGCCTGAGTTATGTAGGTTTGCTGTGACGTGAGCAGGTTTTCTGGATCTCTAGGTTATGTCTGAACGCCTGGAAACAATTTAAGGACTTAGTGGAAGAAAGGGTTATACATACCTCATATGTAAACTTTGGAGGAAAAAAAAACAATAAAAGTTTCTTCGCCTATGATGATCGATTATTTGCAGACGAGTTTCAGAAATAATATACCAAAATTTCGAAAAGTTCAAACAAGGTTTGGCATTTTTCTTACATAAACGATATTACCTTTCTTCGGAGAATGCAATGAATGCGAGATACTGCTGCTCCAAAAATAAGAAAGTCTGTGACTATTTAATAATGTAAGAAGGTGTGTGAAAGTGACATATGTGAATTGTCAAGGTCTCAATTTTCGGTAAGTGAGGAAAAATTTATCTGAGGAAAATTGTGAAAATTCACATTTCCGGCGCTCCACCCCACTTAAGGGTGTGGTCTACCTCAATTTTCATCATCATTATTTTATTTTGTATTTGTCCCAGATATTTTTTTTCTTGTTTTAGACATAAAATGTGACTAAATTTGGCTCTTATGAATTTTTATTATCGCTCATAGTTTTCGCGTAATGGTTTGTTAAAGTCATATTTTGCATGTTTCCGTTTTAACGACTACACTAAAACCAACTGATATACCAAACTAAAAAAAAAAAATCACAGTGGATAAAGACATTGCAGGCTACAACGACGTGCTCATAAAATTAAAGAATAAGCATTATTTGTATTTTTAAAAAAAATATTGAACTTTTGAAATTTTTATTTTCAGTTTCAGAAATTTTTTACAAATTAAAATAATTATTATTCCCTAATTTCATGAGCATGTCGATGTAGCCTGCAATGTCTTTATCCACTGTGATTTTTTTGAATTTGGTACATCAGTTGGTTTTAGTGTAGTCGTTAAAACGGAAACATGCAAAAATATGACTTTAACAAGCCATTACGCGAAAACTATGAGAGATAAAAAAATTTCACAAGAGCCAAATTTAGTCACATTTTGTGTCTTAAATAAAAAAAAATATCTGGTACAAATAAAAAATAAAAAAATGGTGATGATAACTGCGCTATACCGCGCCCTTAAGGTGACTGCCTAGGTGAACAAATTATGCACGTGCATCAAGCCTCTAGGCGCGAGTCACTGAATTGGAGCGCAGTTATCTCGCCGACAACTATGAGACTTTCAGCGGTGACCATATTATTTTAGGAAGTAATTTTAAACTTTAAGGTGCACTGTTCGAGGCCGAAAAAATTCGCGGGTTCACTGAGCTGTAGGCTAGACTCCAAGAACATCTGTGTAATCGTGCAGACAGCAGCTGTTTATTAGCTGCTCGCTGACACAGTGGAATGGGCCTGTATTCAGCTAGTTTTATTATTGGCTCGATTACTTCCAGCAAGTATCGTGTAAGTCAACGGCCAGTTGTGGACGTGATACAGACATATAGTTGCTTAAATTCTAGCTTGCAACTAAAAGAAAACGCGAAATTTTCAGGTCTCTATGTATTGTACACACCTATACTTTTTAAAAGATTTTGCGCCAAGATTTACAAAGACCGCAAAAACTCCCATTTTCACTATTTTGTACCGCTAGAAAATATGCTTTAATGAGTAATGGTGAACTTTAAATAGGTAGGCACGATTATTTCGCGTATTGATTCAAGGTCAGGTTGAACCTCAATAACGCATACTTCACTCCTCCTGTGATTAGACGAGAGCGGTTTTAACACACATTTGACGACTGCAAGCCAGTTATAAATAAGGAAACAAGTCGTGGGGATATCACGTGCTACGCGTTTGCACTGTTAGAAGCCAATGTATATTCTACTTAAGCCGGTACACGTATAGAACTGAGAAGTCTAGGCTGTTGCCACATTAATACGAGAAATACTCGTGCCTTTAGGAACGGGCGTACACACGTGAACGTTTTTAAAATGCTATTCGAAAGCAGAAATCACTCACGTGCGACGAGGAGTTTTCTAATAACCACGTAACGGCCGAAGCTATGCGTATCGCTTAGCGGCCAAGGCAGGCAGTCCCCTTAAGAAGGCGTGGTACATAATCCAACACTAAAAGCATTAATATATAACTGAAGGTTTCTTGAAATCAATTAGCAGAAATTAAACAATAGCAATCCTAGACAATAGTTTTAGCCAATGTTTTAAACAAAATTGTTTCCAGTGTTAGGAACTTCTAAAGCAGAATCTCTGACGCCGGAACCTCGTGCATTTAACTAAGGCGCAAGAGATCACGCGTAACGAATTAGTAATTCTGGATAAATATTTACTCATAAAGTTGGTAAATACCATTATCTAGGATTGTCACTGAGTATTTGATCTATATTGGCTTCGAAAAAAGCGTAGAAATCAATGTATGTTATCAGCGTTTATTTATCTATCACGCACTCTTAAGGGAGACGGAGCGCCTAAACAGAGAATTATTACAATTTTCGACATAAATATTTTTCACTCGCTTATGGTAGAAAATCAAGGATGGACAATCCGTAGGTTACACTTTTGTACACCTTCTTAATTTATTACATAGTCAAAGACTATCTTATTTTTTGATCACTGATGATCTGCCATCACTGCTCCAAAAATAAGATGGTCTGTGACTATGTAGTGATGTAATAAGTTGTACGAAAGTATCATTTCCGGATTGTCGAACCTTGATTTCCGATAATAAGCGAGGAGAAAAAATGATGTCGAAAATTTTGAAATTTAACTGTTTTGACGTACCCCTTACAAGTGATCACGTGGTAAAAATTCATAATTTTATATTTGCACGACATAGTGTTCGCTTTATAGATGTTACATGTGACTACATTTTCCACTTGTAAATATTTTTTAACTATCATACTTTTCCCTCAGCAACATAACAAAGTCAAAATTCGCAAGTTACGGGAACAGGGTAATAACACAAACCACGTGTCTTACTCGAATTAAATAATTTACACTGAAATTAGATATAATGGGCAATATGCTAAAATATTTAAAAACTCACAACCAGATTCCTTTGTAATGTATTTTACTTATGTCAATTTAAAAAAAAAATACAAAAGGACTGTCAAATATTTTAGCATATATCCTATAATATCTAATTACAGTGTTAATTATTTCATTCGAGTAAGACACTTGGTTTTTCTTATTACTATGTTCCCATAACTTGCGAATTCTGACTTTGGTATGCTGCTATGGAAAGACTGCGAGAGATAAAAAAAAAAAAAATACTAGAAGTGGAAAATGTAGTTGCAAGTAACATCTATAAAACGAACACTATGTCGTGTAAATAAAAAATTATGCATTTTTTTCCGACTGAACACCCTTAATATGGCGGGAATACAGACAGCCAACATTATAATTACATACGTTAATAATAACATCGTGTATTTTTCTCCGATATTTTATACCTAGGGCTCGGTAATTTTCGCGAAAAGATTTTTGCAGCACTTTGTTTTAGTGCCTTACGTGCGCACCTGTATCTCTGCTATGTGGTCAGTGATTGGATGTCGTAACACCCAGCGTGTGGAGGTTAAACCCGCAAATCACAGACGAGATGTGTTGCAGTTATCCGTGTACTGATTGGCACAGTCAAATGAATAACAACTCTGCACAAAATACTTTTGTCAATAGCGATGAAGTTGAGCTGCAGGTGTGCACGTAAGACACTGAAACAAAGTGGGGCAAACATCTATTCGCGAAAACTACCGGGCCCTAGTTATACACCACGCATTCATATAACTTCACTATGGTCCACTGTTTGTATTTTTCTTTCTCGCGTCATTTGGCATGTTTGACAGCAGCTTACCCTTCTATCCAGCAAGGTTCACCAGGAGTTGATCGATAAGTCACTCCAATGACTTACTGGACGCCTGAGAACTTTACTCGAGTTACTGTCTCAACGACAAAAGTTTAAGTTTTGACCTACAAAGTGTTATTAAATTACAAAACATACAATACTACATAAACTATGCAAACACGAACATAATATAATAAATGCTTATAACCTGAGGGTCATGCAGCACAAATGTGCCTTAGTTGATAAGAATATGTTTTATACAGGTCATTTTTAATTTTGTGAAATGTAACAGACACTTCTTGTAAAAGTTAAAAAAATTTTGTAAAATGTGACAGGCAATTTTTGTACCTTTTCAGATACCTTCGACCGCGAGAAAATAAGGTTCATAGATTACTGGAGGCCCTGGCATTGGTATACACGTGTGTAATGTTCTTTAAATGCTACTCACAAGCAAATAACACTGAATCAAGTTGAGAAGATTTGTACTGTACTTCTATTGGCCGAAGCACTGCCCACCGCTCGGCGTCCAAGGTACTATAATGATGTTCAAGTGCACAAATATGTTTTACATGCATTTTTGTTTCTATATTTGTCGTAATAAATAAGATGGCAGAGACTCAGGAGTCAGGACTTCAGAATGTGATTTCTGTTATATTTAAAAATAAATGTACCAAAACGTTCTGATAAAGTTTACGCGAGTTTCGAAGTCACCAAAAAGTCGTAAACTATATTTGTTGGAAATAAATTAAAATTTTGCTGTCTATCTTATAGTGTTTACAATCAAACTTCGGCCAAAATTGAAACAACTGAACGTCAATTTCAAACAAAGCAAGCACTTTATTTCGATGTAATTAGCGTCATGATATTCCCGTGATTTCAACACACGTATTTGATTAAATAGAACTCAACACGGGAACAACTATTTTAAACTTATATGAAATAAGGGTTACAAAAAAACATCCAGGGATAAACGTAGGCCGGAAATTGAGATTTAATTTTCCCATGTGTGTCAATATTGTAAAATATAACAAAAATAATGAAAAAAATTGCCGCTTTTAAACAGTATGATGGGAAAAAAATACTAAAAGAACTTCGTAAATAACATTAAATTGTCTTTTCTACGAACACAGCAAAGTCTAATGGGTAGACTTGAACATGTTTCAAGGTTGGCTAAACTGTCCGTGTAAATATTCCTGGTGTTGATGACTCGATCTGTGAACGTCCATGCTCCGCGTACTTCACACCTAAACACGTTCTCGTCGTTAAGTCTCTGGAGTTGCGCGAAGAAAGAGTTTTTCTTTTTACGAGAGGAACTTGTTTTGAATTTTAAAGGGCTTCCGTCTCGTACCTATTAACATTTCCGAGGGTTAGCACAAGAACAGAAAAGAAACTCTCATTTGCATTTAAACTGCATTTTTAATGTCCTTTGAAGTGCACATTTCGTATAAATAAGCTACAGCTTCAATGTTCTGTCGTCGTACTGTTGATGTGACTTCTACGATTCCGTACATTCTATGGCAAAGGAAAACAGCTTTTGATACGTAATGCTCGTTGTAATGAGTAATTACGTTGCAGAGATGCTCAATTATTTTACTGTATGCCTATTTACAAGAGTTTGTGTATGCACACGAACTGAATACATAAACTTCCTCGTACAAAAGGAATAGTGGCGTTGGCTAGGTCATGTTCTTACACACTGAGTTTAGACTGAAATTGGCACACAATATCCCACTCTACTTGAAAATGTTGTCTTAAGTTACAAAAAACATAAAAAAAACGTGCAAAAGTGCTACACATTGAGTTAAGACAGAAGTTTGTGGTAAATTACCCAAGTTTACTTAAATATATATAATATAATATATATTCTTAAAAAATGTTTGAAATTTTTTAAAAATTTTATGTCAAAATTTAAATTTTTTACTAATGTAACATATCGTTTTCTCTATGTCACAGCCTTCGGTAAATTGTTTTGATTAAGTTGGTGAAACTGCTAAACAAAGAAGTTTTATGCTTTGAAAGGCTAATAATGTTACACTATTGATTTATTTTTCTTTTCAATTTTTTTGTCTATGCTGAGTAAGTTGTAATAATTATTTGATGTATCGTTACATGGTTCCAACAAA
>PNEQ01028600.1:0-54412 GCA_003012365.1 Medauroidea extradentata | reverse complement strand
AGAACCAGCCGTCAAATCATGTCTTTCAGCTTGCGCGACGTTGCCAGACTTACCTGAAATTAAATTTGCTCACAGGGGCGTAACGGTTCGTTTCCGGACACGGGTTCCCCATCTCAAATTGGTCACAAACCCCACCCCCTCGCGTGGTTTCATTTTGATGCATTACTTTTCGAACACCCTGTATATATATATATATATAATGTTTGCATACATAACAAATTATACTATTTCACCATGTCCAGCCCCTAAGATGGTAAAAAAATTGTGGGGAAAGAATTAAAAGACTGATTGAATGTGCTATATATGCCTTCCAGCAGTTGCATTCTGAATTTCCCCCTTTTTTTTTATCACACCGTCAGACAAACCGGTCCCTGATACGTCAGTTATACGCTGGGCTTGGAGTGTGGTTCAGTTGTATAAAAGCAAGCCAGACCTTGTACATAGTACGATTCTACCATTATAGCTAGTCGAAGACAAACAATCTCTGACTCACACACAAACGTGCCACATGCCTGGAGGCATTCTTATCTGCCGGGATCGTCTTTCTCTTCTTCGCTCGCCGATAAACAGCGGCCAGAACACCGCCCTGTTAGCTTCTTGTTACAATTTGAATCAGCCCACGCCTACAGCCGAACGTAGCGCTATCCTATGACGAGTGTATGAACCACCAAAAAATCCCACGTGCGAGGTAATATCTCTCTCACACTCTTAAGTAAAATGTTTAGTTTTTATCTGAATAAATATACTTTTTTCGTGAGCTCACTTGTTAATATTATTAAAATTTACAATTAAATGAATAATTCTTTATATGCCTGATATTTTACAATCAAGACAATGCTTGCGTAGAATAAATTTTTTTCACTAACTTTCTTTATATACTTGTGTTACAGAAGTTTGAAAAGTTACCAAAGAAAAATATGTCTCATGTTTGTATTGTGTTTAGTATTTAGTATTTATTTAGTATTTTAGTATTTTATTTTTCATCCTTTGGACTGTACAATGTTACAGTATAGGACACGTCAGATGTGTACAATTTTACAATATTTGCATTGACAATTTTCAAAGTTATAGATATTACAAATTTCAGATATACAATTTAGACCTACGAATGAGAAGAAAAAAACCCTTACTTACAAAACTACGTACGTATATGGAAAAACACCTATTTCAGTAAACTATATACAATTAAAATTACACATAGAAACTGACATATTTGGATAACATAATTTTAAAATTATACATATATATGTGCACATAAGCTACATACAGCACAAAACATATTTCTTTACAATCACAGTTTTTTTTTGTAAAATAAACTACAACATACCATAATATAAAACAGCAAGGAAAAACCAAATACAATATTTATCTCATATGCAATTCAGTAATGCATACGTGGAAAAATTTCATTTTAAATTAATTTTAATGCCAGTAGCATGTGTCCTTACCTATTTTGATATCAAAATACTCAGTCATAGAATATAGGGGATTTGCATGTAGGAAAATTTTTAGGCTGGATTTAAATGATTTATTACTACAGTATTTTCAAAAAATTGTTTTAAGGTAGGTAACAGGTAGATAACTATATATGTTTGTTGCTGAGTAAAAAACACTGGTTTTATATATCATCAAATTGTTTTGTGATTTATGAAAGTCTTTTTTATTTCTAGTGTTATGACCATGAACAGCTTCATTTAGTCTGAAAATATTTATATTTTCATATCAAAGCACATTAATGAATATATATATACTGTGCTGTTAAAGTTAAGATGTTTAATTTAGTAAATAATGGTCTACACGTGTCATACTTGTTTGAACCATATACTATTCTAATTGCCTTCTTCTGCAATTTAAAAATCCTCTCTGCTGAACCAGAGTTTCCCCAATAAATTATTCCATATGTCATGTTTGAATGAAACAGGGCATAGTAAATTTGTTTCATTGTTTCCAAATCCATGACTTTTTTGAGATTTCGCAGTGCAAAACAGACTGAACTTAGTTTTAATAATAAATTTTCGTGGTGTTTATTCCAGCACAATGATTTGTTTATTGTAAGACCAAGAAACCTTGTGTCGTCAACCTTAGTTAATGTTTGATCATTAATTTGGGCCACTGGATTGCAACTGGCTTTAGTTTTTGTTAGGAATTCAATAATATTAGTTTTATCAATATTCAAGACTAACTTATTTGCTTTGAACCATGTGGATAAACTTTCTAAGACTGAATCCATTATATTTACCAGAGAATCTTGTTTTTCACTTGTGATCAGAATGCTAGTATCATCTGCAAACAGCACTGGGGTTATTTCATGTGGTAAAAAATTTGGAAGATCATTTATATAGAGAATAAATAATAACGGTCCAAGTATTAATCCTTGCTGTACCCCATGTCTAATACTACCTGCTTCTGAGTGTACACGTTTAGAAGTGTTTGTATCTATTATTTCAACTATTTGAAGTCTGTTTGAGAGATAAGATTTTAATGGGTTGTACAGTTTACCATTTATACCATAATGCAATAATTTCTGTAGAAGAATTTCATGATTAACACAATCAAACGCTTTCGTCAAATCACAAAAGATGCCTAATACTCTTGATTTATTATTCCAAGCCTCTGTGATTTCAGACGTAAGTTTGAAAATGGCATCATTTGTGGATACTTTCTGTCTGAAACCAAATTGTGAGTTGGATAGAATGTTGTTTTCAGTAACGTGGGTAGTCAATCTATTGTAAATAACTTTTTCAAAAACTTTGGAAAATGATGTTAAAAGTGAAATGGGCCTGTAATTTGAAGGGAGATCTTTATTGCCCTTTTTGAATAGTGGTTTCACAACAGCACATTTTAGACAGTCAGGAAAAACACAGTTCTCTAGAGCTAAATTACACAGTAAACTCAGTGGCTTGCTCAATGTCTTGGAACATGTTTTCATAATTTTGGTCCTAATACCATCGTATCCGTGTGAATTTTTAGATTTTAATGATTTTAAGATGTTTGCAATTTCTAAAGGTGTAGTTAATTCCAGCTTAATTTCCTTGTATGATTTTTTTGAAATATTTAAAACTTTCCTAGCATCATCAGATTTCTTTAGAGTCATTATTACCCTTTCTAGCAGTAAGGTATAACTTTCTCTTTTCCTTACATGCTGCAATTATATCATTACTTATCCAGTCCCTACTTTTGTTTGTGTTACTGGTATTTATTGTGCGAGTTGGGATGTGGCACTCAAAAAGACGTAAAAAAGTATTCAAAAACTGATTAAATTCTTGATTGATATCACCACCTATGCATGAGTATGAATACAATTCCATTCCCAAAATTTTATTGAAATCCTGTAACAAATGGTCATTAATGGGACGATGCTTAATTTTTTGTGATATTGCATGATGTGATTGGAGTTCAGCGTTTAGCAATACAATTTGTGCATCATGGTCAGAAAGACCATTTATAAAAGGGAAAACTGAGCAGTTAGATATGTTTTTTTGATTGATAAAGATATTATCAATAGCTGTTTCAGACTGTTTCTGTTTTCTTGTTGCAAAGTCTATAACAGAATGTAATTTATAAGTGTTTAATAAAACATCCAATTTCAATTTCTGGGGGCTGGGAACAAGATAGTTTATGTTAAAGTCTCCGCATACTACTATTTCAATATGAGGTTTGTAGGTGTGTGATAGAACTTTTTCCAGTTGCTGTAAAAAAATTGGAAAACTACCTGAACGAGCTCTGTAAATAGCTACTACTACGTAGGTTTTGCAATTGCCTAACTTAATTTTGACAGCACAGCCTTCAAAGTCCTTATCTATACAAAATATGTCTAGGTTAAGCAAAGTGTACTGAATGTAATTTTTAGTAAAAATACATACACCACCTTTTTCCATGTTTTTTTCTGCAATAATAAGCTGCTAGGTTGTATGATTTTAAAGTAAGGTTTTGTAGATTTGACTCTCTTAAATGATGTTCACTAAAACACACTACATTTATTCCAGTCCTATTCTCAAATGTTAAAGACTTAAAATTTATTTCTAATTCATCCAATTTCGGTCCAAGACCTCTAATGTTTTGGTGAAATACTGTGAAATATAGGTTAGTCATTTTTAATCTGCATGCAAATTTTATCATTTTTGTTATAATTACTTCCAGATTTATCAAACAGTCCACCACTAGACTTACTTGATACTTTTACGCACTGTACATGTTTTGGAAATAGCTGCTGCTGTTGAAGTAGATGTGGTTGTTGCTGTTGAAGTAGCTGTGGCTTCTGCTGTTGTTGTTTGCACTGTTGATGTATCTGTGGTTGCTGCTGGCTGATGTATCTGTGGTTTGTGCTGCTGCTGTTTTCGAAATTGTTGTTCCTGCTGTTGCGGAGAGTGCCATTGATAATGTATGATGTGTAATGGTTTTTATGTAACAGTTGACCGTGATGTGTACGTGTTTGTGCAAATTAAATAACGGTTGAGGTTATGTGGTAATTTTGGAATGACTACATGAAGTGAAGAAACCTGGTATGTGCTGTTAGAAGCTAGCAGAATGTTATGGTAGGTAATGGCTGCTGGCTCAGGTCAATGTTGGCAGCACTGCATTGTCTTCTCCGGCTGTTGTCGGACGACTATAGTTCAATGTTCTATTGGTGTCAATCTGGATATGGCCTGGTTGTAGTGTCTGGTAACCTGCAACTTAAAATTCTGGTTTTAGTTTATGTATTAAGATTTTATAAAATTTTGTTTTGAAAAAAATTACAAATATTCATGTCGATTATTACTCATATAAATTTTATTTATTTTATTTCTTAGGTATATAAAAACTCTCCCTCCTTATTGACTCACAAAAGTTCTAATTTAGTGTCCGAAATTTGTCTGCTCCAATAAAATTATTGTCATTTATGATATAGGGAAGGGGATATATTTGTTTGTGCCGTATATAATTATTAATTTTGCTATATTTAATGTAGATATCAATACTGCTTCTGCTATTTAAAATGTTACATTAACCTATTGTGTGCACGACTGTCTATTATTATTAAAATGTAATAATTTAAATTACTATTGTCTATTAATATTATATGTTAAGTATGTCGTGGTATCTAAAGAGATATTTCACTGGTTACATTATCTCTTATCTGAAATGCTGATTAAAGAAGTAGTAAGAGAAAGCTTCATAAAGAAAAGTATGTAGTCAAGAGAAATTACAGGAGGAACACAAGGGAAATATCGGTTCTCTAGCTCAACATAGAGGACCAGAGGCTAGTCATACTCAGGTACAACTGCCCAAAGATCAACTGTGTTGCATCTATGGACCCACAGCTGAAAGTCCAACATCGATCCTACTGCCTACTCCAGCCAGTAGAGCAAAAGGGACGGTCCCTCTATGTGGCCTAACCCGCAGAGACCAAAATTTGCACGCCTGATGCACAAATCAAGGAAAAATTAAAAAAAAAGAAAAGGGATCTCCTAATGGTGAGAACTCGCTGTACTGTAAAGAATCCTACCTCACAGTTCTTTCACCCATCATGTACACCCATCCCTGCTGCTGTAACACATGTTTTACATCTGCTACCTCAAGATTAAGTCCTGGACCACAGTTCTAAATAAATACAATGACTCTCATTCTGAGTACCCATGTTGCCTCATCTCTATTGGGAAAGTGGTTGAGAAATAATGAAATGAAATGTATTCTAATGAAACTATGATAGTTGTAACTAGTGTGTGGACGGGGCAAAAACGGCTGGGCATGTCGCGCCGCGTTGTTGTGTTCAGCGCACACGCTGCAAATTCCTTGTAAGTGGGTCGACACTGTCTGTGCACTACTTGCACATTCGAGCGACGTTCAAGAACTGTGGCTGTCTGTCGTAAGACTGCGAAAACTATTGTAAAATATTCCAGCTGAATATCAAAACTAATGTAATATCAAACCACTATGAACAAAATAACTGCATGTAGTTGCTCTTGGGAGCAACAAACTGTTTACTTATTTAATAAATATTGTGTTTAACTAAAATTATATATATACTAGCAGTCCCCCGCAGCTTTGCTCGCATATTATTTGTAACTGATAATATTTACTTTAATTTAAAAACCTCTTTGTACGCAAGATTGGTACTTCAGTCATCAAGTGTTAGAATGTCCAAGCGGCTAATTGAACTAATTCTGCAGCAGAATAAGTAGCTATAGAGCTATAGCTGTTCACGCGAAAAGCAGTCTTAAGTTTGTCCCTGCCACTAACAGCGACTTCGCCTGGGCCTTATTTATAGCCCTGCCTATTTGACGTTGTGGGGTAATAACAGACACCCAAGGTTAGAGGTTAATCGAATGAGAAATATCTGTTTACCCTGCGCACAACCATTGGTGACGGTGCCCTCAATTATATATTTTCAAAATATTCACTTGAACTTTATTGACATTACAAAGTTTCAGAGGGTAAAGGTTTCGCAGAAACGTATTTGGTGCCCCAAACCTGAGATTAGTGAGGTGATATATCGTCGGTTTACTGCCAAAAGTGACAAAGTCAAAATGAGATAAAATTATAAAAATTCTAGGAATATGTATATGTTGTTTACGAACAATTGCCTAAATTTAAAGTATATTCGTTGTTTCGTACTGTTGTGTGACAGTATAGTAACATACCAAGTTTTTGTTAGTATCTACAATTTAATACTGTTTTTAAATGAAATAGCATTTATGACTTAATCATTTTTGGCAGTATACCGACGATATGTCAGCTGATATTGTAAAGGAACCTAAGTGGAAAGCGAGTTGCAATTTTACCCCTTTTAAAGACTACATGTAAATTGCACTAATTCGATCTGCCTTGTAGTTTTTATGTGTCAGAATTGAACGTTCGCACGCAGCTTTTAACGGAATTCGAGCCCAGAACCTCCCGGAATTTAGACCTGAGTAACAAACAACTGCGTCACGTAAAGTCGAAATAATTCATGAAAATAAAATTTTATTAAAAAATAAATAAAATATCTATGTCCTGGGCTCATAGAGGTTGTACAACACCACGTCTCGATAGGTTACTGCAGAGTGAAACTACTGTATAGGTTGTTTCTCGCTGCTCGTTCCTGCTTTTCAGATCGTCTGCCTTGAATATTGACCAACTTAGTTTTTCTTTATAATCACGTTTCTTATAAAAAAAATTACATACATATTTTTTTAAATATTTACTTAAGCATCACTCTGACGCGAACAACACCTCAATATCGCTACTGGTTAGATAGATATTGTGGGTTGATGGAAAACAAATTTTGTGCTTTTTCACCCTTTTGGGTGTCGAATTTTGAAATATTTTAAATTTACATCTTAGACATTTGTACAAGTATCCAACTGAAGTGTAAATCACATCGCTAGCCCGTTCAGTCGAATCAAAATCGATCATTCACTAAATAAACACATGTCACCCCTGCGTAGTATTGAGAAATCGAATTTCAAAAAATCTGAAAAATATTTTGTCATAATTTCTGTAATCATCATCCTGAAGCAAAAATTAATTGTATATCTCGACGGGTTCGATAGATATCGAGGATTTATCTAAAACACATTCAAGGTCTTTTCACCACCTAAGAGAGTAAATTTTGAAAAACCCTTGAATCACGTTTTAGAATACTTTATTGGTATCTCGTGGACGTAAAAAACACAACATTAGCCCGCTGGGTTCAAGATATATAGACGATTAATTGAAAATGCTTTTCACCACTTTTCACTCCTTTTCACGTCCTTAGGTGGCGAATTTCGAAAATTCCTGAAATTACTTTTTAGGTATTTGAGTAAGCATCAATCCTAAACAAAAATCACATCGCTATATAAAAAGCTATGTGATCTATATACAGTAAACTCCCGATTATCCGTGCCCCAATTAACCGGTTTTTGGATTATTCGTGCGACTTTCTGTATGTTGAACACTGCAAAAACCAAAATTTTTGTAAAATAAGTTTTTTAGAACATAAGAGCGTCAACTCTTGCGTGCAAGAATGGATTAATGAGTTCGCGCAAAAGTGGATTAACGAATTTTTAACATATTTTTTCTCGTTTTTTTACCGTGCACCCCAGATATACTTTATTTACGTTTTGAAATACGTTGTTCATATATAAAACCATTACTCATTTTGGTAATTGAGTTAATTAAATATAAATAAATTTTTTTTTACATTTTTGTATTAACAGGTGTGTTATTTTCGGGTTATCAGTGTTTCTCGATTATCTGTGCATGGCGCAGCACCAATTAACACGGATAATCGGGAGTTTACTGTATATTGAATGTAAGTGGAAAACACATATTACCCCTTTTTTAACCAGTTTAGGGCCGAATTCAGAAAATATATTTTAAATGGTACTTGTGATATTTACAAAAGCACCAATTTAACGCAATGAGCACTTCAATATCTTGATTGATTCAATAGGTATGGGAGGATAATCAAAAACACATTTCACGTATTTTCACCCCTTTAAATAAAGAATTTTGAAACGTCTTTGAGTCCTGTCATAGACATTTGTAAAAGTAACCAATTAAAGTTAAAATCACGACAATAGCTAATTGTGTTTCAAAGGTATAGACAATTCATAAAAAAACACATTTTGCCCATTTTTACTGCCTGGGGGTCGAATTCCAAAAAAACCTAAAACTACGTTTTGAGTATTTACGTAAGCAATATTTTGAAGTGAATATCAACTCTCTATCCCGAAGGGTTCGATAGATATTGATAGTTGATTGGAAACACATTTAAGGTCTTTTCATGCCCTTAAATGTTGAACTTCGAAAAATCCTTAAATTGGCTAATATGCATTTTTACGAGTGTCCTATTAAAGTAAAAATCACGATGATTGGCTGTCGGGTTCGAGCTCTATCGACGTTTCTTCGGAAACACATTTCACCCCTTTTCACCCCCTTAGAGGTCGAATTCCGGAAAATCCCTTCTTAGTGCTCGCCTACGACCTGAGGGGGAACCCCACAAAAATTTTCACGATTCTAGGTCCAGTGGTTTGGGCTACAGTTTGATATGGCAGTCTGTCAGTCAGTCAGTCAGTCAGCTTTCATTTTTATATATAGAGATTTAAAAATTATGCATAAAATCAGTTTTGGTTCTATTAAAGGGTTGTAGATCAATGGTATTATTATTATGATTATTTCATTTTCGTCCAAGTTAAATCATTTACAGCACATACAGAAAATTCAAGACCAATAAATTACGTTATTGCATAAATTGAATCAAATTGATAAACCTAAAAAAATTCTCTTTAGTATATGCGTAGTACTATTCATTTATTAAAATATTAACCACAAGACTTACTAAATGAAACAATCTGTTACTGATTTAGGGAGTAATTATTTTCTAAATTAAATTCAATGAGCATTTAAAATTATTTTAAGTTAATCGCATGGTTTTTGTTAATACATTCTAGCATTGGGATATTAAGTTTACAAATATATATGCAGTTTCATAGGTGTGTGGGTGGGTAATTAATTAAATTAATTGTTTGACTAAATTATTAATTAGTTAATTTGGGGGATGGTGGTTTGATTTACAATTGCTTGCTACGGGATTAATTTAAACATTGTACTATTGGAGTTTTGACTTAATATTTAAACGAGATTTTACAGGTGGGTGGGTGGAGAAATTAGTTAAATTAATAATTTGACTAAATTTTAAGTTTATTAATTTGGGGGGATGGTGGCTTGGCTGCGAGAGATGAGGAGCCCAAGGTGCCTCCACCACTGTAGCAAAATGTTATTTTAAGTAGTTTTACGCATCATTTAATGTGGTTGGGTGGCTGTAGTTAGAGGTAGGCACTTTATACTGAAACTAGTTTAGTAGTTAAGTTAAGGGTGAGGGTTACGGTTAAATTAAATAAGTTAATCTAATTACGGTGGCTTTACTCTACATAATTAAGAATACGAAATACTACAAGGTTATACAACTTAGATAGGAGGGGAGCAGCTGTTTAGATAACTACGTTAATGTTCTACTCTATTATGGGTGACCCTTTGGACATTTTAGACCTCACCGTAACATGATGCTCCGGAGGCTGATGATGACTGTTTCGGCTATCGACGGACGGTGTCACGTCGTGGGTCTCGACCCAGGACCATCCTGGCAAGTTGGTGACAGCTGGAAGGCTTGCAGAAGACAGACCTCGATTTTCCCAATACATTGCATTATATTACCACGCTTCAGTGCAGGTGGGGAGAATCGCTGAGGCCCTTGTTTTGTGCAACCACTGACCTGATTACACTGCTGTCGTCGCAAGCCCGTCCTGCAGACGAGGCTCTTGATAATCATAACATGGTGAACCTGAAATTGTTATACATATTTGTAACGTTCTTTGAATTGTATTCTTAAGCAGAGGACAATTATTTGCTTTGAGCAGTTTTTGAATAACCTTGTTTAACGGTCGCAGCTTTGCACACCACTCGGCGCCCTGAGCATACAGCCACCGTAGTGACATGTACATGTATGCAGGGTCATGAAGGCTTTTTTTATTTTCTTTAATTTATTTTTCTTTTATTTCCCTTGTCAGTATGTGTGTTTCTTAATTTCTCCCTCACATTAAAAAAAAATTTTCGAACCTACATAGTGAATGTAATCAAACTCGGTACAAATATAGTACCTAATAGACTGGGTTGATTTGACATTTTTGTACTTTGTTCAATTTCACAGAATGGAGGTAATTAAAAATTTATTACATGACATGTCTAAAAACTAATTTTTTTATCACACACATTGCATAAACATTTTGTCCTAATTTTATCAAACGCTGTATTCAGTATTCAGTAAGGTGACGACTTCGATACATTTTATTCATACCATGTTCAAATTCTTACAATGGTGGCAATTGGGACATTTTTTGATCACACGAGATATAGAAGATAAAATTCTTTTGTCTGAACTTCGTCAAACATTATGGTACTTACTGAATGGGGGGTGGGGTACTTTAGACATGTGGGATGAATTTGGGACACTGTAATACAATTTTCGTTCTCCATAGTTATCAACTCTAAGTAAATATTAGTTAAATGTTATGTACATATTTATTTAGAATCTATCACTTGAAATTTTTATTTTTACAGCTACCATAAATGCCAAAAAACAATATTGTGTAATGTACCAAAGTCACCTCCGCTTACGGTAGTAAAGTGACGTGGCTTTACAGTGGCCATTTTAATAGGTTTTCTTGATACAAATGTAGTGCTTTGTTTAGCGAATTGATATTAACGTGTGTATGTCATATTTAATTTTAAACACAGGATGATTCAGAATAAATTGATTATATTAGTATCGCATGGGCAAGTTTATGAAAATGAATTTTTAATATAACCGTGATATTAATTATAATTTATAATTGACTTCAACATGTTTCTTCTTTTAATAAAATGAAGTACTTAATCTTTAATTTTATTGTTTTGATGTTATTTTGCATTATATTTTAAGAAATTACATTTTGTGGTTATTTTCAGGTTAACATTACTACCACTATAATTAATTTTACAGAAAAATTTTAAATCATATTTTCGACATTTTTTATAAGCTATCACCACGTTAAATTCACGAACTCTGTTTCGCATAGCTAAGAAGGGAATTGTGTGTTTAATATTATTCGACGATTAAATGTTTATAATAGTGTACGTCCTCTCACTGTCACAGTGTATACTGCAACTATGCTGGTCCCAGACAGAATTCTGTGCTTAATTTTTATTTCTAAGATTTCATGTCATAAATACATAATTTTTTTTCTATAAAAAATTAGGCAACTCTTAAGAAAATTTAATTTTAGAAACTTAACTGTCCAAACTTTGGTTTAATTAGTTCCTATATTTGTAGGTTCACAATGTTAAAAGACAGCATCACTTGACCAAACCAAGTTATAGTTTCATATCTACGCGATCAATGTGAATTTTTTGGTTTATTTGCTCCTACATTGCAGAAAGTAGTCTTTAACAGTTAAGCTTGTACCTTCTTGATATATGACCGTATCATTCACAGATTAGTGTACATGTGTAATTTCTTTAAAAATTAAACTATCCACGTTGCTGAAAATATGTTGTAATGTTTTAAATATGGTCACCTACCTTAAGATTTTCCTCACAATAACAACAAAAATTACATTAAGAACGGCATTGGCACGCCTATTAAATACTGAACCAGCTAGCAAATTTCTGTCCTATAAACAGCTTTTAAATTATACTTTTACGAATCTGGAATTTGTTTTTAAGTACTATTTAACAAAATTTTTAATTATAGCAGCATGAAAATAAAAAATATTTTACAATTTTGAAAGCTTAAATACTACATTTATAGCCCGCTAGCTGCTTTGAAAATATTCTGCCACAGTTTAATTTTTTTTTTTCATAATTAAATAGGCTATATTGTGAATTTTTACTCCCCCCAACCCCCCCCCCCAAATAAATAACGCAGTGTGAGGTACTTTGCCATCCTCCCCTATTCCAAATTTGTTTCTTTTTTTTTATATATGACAAGTATAATAACTTAATATTTCTTTGGGCCATAGTAATAATTCGTATTTTATTTAATGGTGTTGGTTTTAAAAATTGTCTGGTGTGTGTATAAGTCATAACTACCTCTGATATGCTAAGCCTGGGGTACAGTGTTTGCCACCAACTATCTGTGGTTTAGGTTGACAAGTCGCCCGGTAGTGTGAGTTTGGTCCCGGCCTACAACTGATTCAGTGTCATTGAGGAAGTTGTATCAGCCTTTTTGTTTTACGTTAATATTATTAACTTATTTTAGAAGCAGGCAACCTGAATTTATTAAGCTCTGTTTTCTGAATATAGTATGTCTTTTAGCACTTTGGTTTGTATAATATTGTACCTGTTCCATTCTTGTGATATCAGTATATGAATTTCAACTTTTATGCTACTTCATGGTGCTAAGATCATGCCAAAGGGTCAACAAGCAAGGACTTCTTTCAATCATAAACTAGGCTTAGGCCCGGTTTCTCAGTGTCTGATTTTCTTCTGATTATCTTCCGATTAAAATTTAACCAATGGTTAGCAACAATATCTGTTTCTAAAGTACTGATTAAGATTAATCAATGGGTTAGAAGTCGGTAACCATTGGTTATCTTAATCATAAGAAGAGGTATTGATTACTGAGTTAAACAGGACTTTTAAAACAAACAAGATTATAAAGAGTGATAATTTTTTAGGTTAAGATGACAGATGATTTAAATTTATTGTTTGAAGATGATGATGATGTTGAAGAAATAGTAGATTTCATAAACAGGCCAAGACTTTTTCGGGAACGCCCAAATCACAAATAGATGACCATGAATTTATTACGAGATTGCTGCTGGGTAAAATTACTGTCCTAGCACTACTAGAAAAAATTGAAGGACAGCCGGAAGTGACCACAGACAGGTGTGTAGTACTTATTTATTGCATGTTTTGTTTACATCCCATAAACTTTAGTACGTTCGGGTAAGTTATATTCTTTTCTAGGTTATGTGAAAACATTTGGTGGTTATGTCACATGCCTTTGTATGATGTCTCTATACTTCTATACATTATTTTGCATAATTGGTTAGAAACCTTTGTTAGATATATTAACACACATTTGTACGTAATATTACGTATCTTGGGTAATGGTAATAAAAAATATATTTTTATTTCTTCTGAAAAAATAAAACACACTATGATCTGATCAAGGAATCTGGATGGAAAAGTTCTTAATATAAATTTGTAGATTATGTTACATGTTTTTCGATACTTTTGTACGTTATAATACCTATTGTAGGTTATGTTACACATAAAGGATCTTAGATGAATAAAATTCTGCTTCGATTTTCTTCCATGCATCTTCTTTCTGCTTCCAAATTACGGCGTCAGTTTTTTTTTTTTTCTATGATGCAGGCGTATTTTTCAGGACGGGAAATTAGCATTTCTGTTTCCGCAGAAACAAAATTTTCGGCACGCGGCCGCTTATTTTCTTCCATTATGTATACAAACACTGCTAACCAGCACAACTAAATAAACAAATAAAAGTTTTACTGCAGCCAATCACAAGCTTATGTGTCATTGCATGGTTACCACATTTACCTTAACCGATACTTAGCTAAACATATGATTAAAGTACGTAGAGAAACACTTCAGATTTAATCACCACTTAATCAATAGGTTAAATATAATCATGGATTAGCTAATCAAGTCTTTAATCAGACAATGAGAAACCGGCCCTTAGAGTAATTGTGTCTATCAGTGGGCCAGGTCAGGTATTGTAGTGTTGTCACCTATATCTAATGTTAGAATCATGTCCAGAAATTATTTAAGTAATTTAAAGTAGGTGCCGATGTAAGGCACAAAGCATAGTTATTCTTTTTTTGTTTATGAATGATGAGTAACATGTTTGAATAATTAAGATAATGCCCTTTGTGTTTAAACATAATTTTAAGGAATGTTTAGCTGAAAATATTGTTCAACTGTAGTCCGGGCATATATATTAGTGGTGATTGTAATCACGAGGTACACAGCCATTTTGTGCACGTTGACTTCCGGTGGCTATTGAAGCACTGCGGGACCGGGAGAGGCGGCCATTATTGTATGAGGAGTGAAGGAGAATGCACGCGACTCGGGGTTGCAGGCCTGGCATTGCGGCCACGTGGTCAGAACTTTGATTTTAGCTTGGAAATAATTTTTCCAAGGAGAGGATCTTTATTTGGAACTGCAACTAATTTACTGTTTCACGTTAAATTTGTTTTGTTCGCGTGCATTAGCACAAATAACGTCCCACCGAGTAGGCGCATTGTTGGCTGTGACGATGTATAATGTATTTTAACGGCGGTGCGGAATATACCAGTTATAGGTTTATGTGGTTTGATATTCTTTTTTTTAATTTGATGCCCTTCTACGAACCACCCCAAAAGAGAGAGAGAGAGATTGTTCTTGTGTTTTTTCGCTGACGTACCACAGCAGATTAAATGCAATGCGTACTTCAGTAGAAATGTAACCGAATTCATTTTATTTTACTAGTGTAAATTTTATTTCGGTAATAAATTTTAAAAATATTGGAATGTGTGTAAATGACAACATAGTCAAATCTCCCGAATGAGAGTGAAACGTATGGTATCTCATAAATATGTGTTTAAATCAACAGTATTATTTAACAACTGCATTTGCATATTTTCTAAGTAGGCCAGTTTACAAATGGTACTTATTGATTGTAGGAGCAAAAAGAAGTGTTGTATTGTTTCTACCTCTATTTGAATTTTGTATTTTGCAAGTATAAATAGTACCAGTGATTGTGGAATGCTATATGCATCACGTACCTGTGCACAAACAGTGCAACCTCACTTACACAAAGGCATTTTCTCTGCACAGATTTCTTCATGCTTTGCATTTGTCACGTGACTAGTTGCAGCTCACATTTTGTATATTGGATCCTACTGCAGCACAGTGAAATACAATTTGTATCAGACCACCAAAAAACCATATTTAATCAGTCCCGTGAAGTTTATCCATTCATTCTAGGAATTGCCCAGTGATACCATCTCCATCTAGGCAGTTTCAAAGTCAGTGTCAATTTCTCACAAGCAAGGAATTATGCAGCACCTGTGCAACCAGTATAGTGTGACAATGGACTAATGATCCTTGGCCGCTAGTGATGGAAAATTCTTCACATGTTCTCCTCAATGTAAGTGCACCCTAGTAAAAATTGTGCCATAGGACCGGCCCTGGTAGTAAATCCGGCCCTGCACGTCAGTAAATTTCCACTACCTCACCATGGCTGGAAGGTGAAGGCATGTCATCGCATTTTATCTGTGTTACACGAACACACGGCAACGTTGTGTTGTGTGCAAGTGCGCATCAAATCTTCGTCTCTAATTTTGTGACATCACTCACTTTGTGTCTGCTCTGAATGACAGTGATTTCAATATAATAGCTGGAATGACAAAAACCTAATGGCTGAAACCCTGTAGTGACAGATCTCACATTGGTCCCTAGCTAAAACATAAAGGCAATAGCCATCCTTTTCACTCTCCAATGGCTGGGTTATTGATGCACGTATCAGTATCACCCTTAGTGCTCCTATGCTTTTATCTTTTAGATGCAGGTAAAAACTGCAGGTAAGTAGCCACTGTGCACTTGCTCTCATCCAGCAGGGAGGAGGGTGGTGCTAGGCACTCCAACTCTCTCTACTTACATGGTCGATGGTCGCCCAGGCCACTGGACAAAGGTTGGTACAGTGGTTAGAGTGCTCGTATTCTACCAACGCAATCTATGTTCAATTCCTGGTTTGATTTTTGCATGTGAGAGCTGTGCCAGGCAATGATGTTGGTCTGGGTTTTTTCTATTATCTCCAGTTTCTCCTGCCCCTTAATACCGGTATTGCTTTGTACTCACCTCACATCACTCATCAGCATTGAGAATGTCGCTGCTTAACACTAACTAAAATCTACCTTACTCGCTTCTTTTGACCTTGTTAATTGCTTGAAACTCTCAATTGTGTGTGAAAATGTATGCCATAACTGTTTACTACCCACCTTGCATTACTAATTTGATGCATGCTGAAGGTGAGTTTGTATTCAGCTGGAGCTACTCAACATATAGTTGACCTCACTCAGTGGCATATCTAAGGTATACTGTACCAGCCTTTACATTTGTCCACTTGTGATAGTGGAACTAAACTGTTGACCCAAGTCTGACCTTTGCGACTTTTATCACTAGAACTTGCACTGTTTTATGTATATGTCTAGCTGGCTTGCTCAGGCTCAATTTATCCAACGTTAGGTAGTAAGCAGCCCTGTTGGTATCAAGGTGCTGTTCATATCTACAGAGAAAAAACTGCTTTATACTTGCATCTGTGTGAATATTTCTATTTTAAAATTTTTATATGAGTCTCAAGCTATAGTTCTTCTGGCTCCAGCAGTTTATTGAGTTCATATTGTATTAGGGAAGTTGATATGTTAACAGGTTCTCTTGGCACAAAGATGCATGCAATGAATACTTCACTGTCACTCCAATGACAGGCTACTGTTCTTCTGGATGTTCAGTCACTTTTACTGTACTCTTCCATCCTCGGCAGAAGATACAAAACATCCGTTCTCAGGTAACACGTATGACTGTATGTAGATTGTGTGCTGTATGTTTAGAACTTGTGTTTTCAAATAAAAGTCAGCATTTTTGTGTGTATATTATTATGTCTGTTTAAAGAACAATGTTAAAGTGAAAGAGTGTTAACATGTTATGCACACTGTGAAATGTCAACGGTTCCTTATGGTTTATTTCTCTGTGAGAAGTTGCATTGTGCTTCTTAAACTTATACTAAAAGAGATTGTGAAGAGACTGTAGGTTTGAAGAGGGAAGCAGAAAGGGAACATATGAGATCATAATGAAAATATAATTACAACCACCTTGGTGTTTCATAATTAAAAGTAAAATTTTTTTGATGTGCTCTAGATTTATTAATTAAATAGAAAAAAGTAACACTGATGTCATTCATTGTAGAACAGATTTAAACAATATTATTTTATTTACACATACAAGCATGTTGGAAACATTGGATAGAAATGGAAAACTAAAATGAACAAAACATGTTGACAACAGTTTTCTGTTCACACACATTAGTGTTTAATGTTCGGTCTTTCTGTATCAAATATATTTCTTAAAGAAAAATTTGCTAGTTTGTTTAACTTGTATTCTACTGCTGTCTGTGTATTATGTTTTGTTCTCATCACAGCCATAGAGAAACGGGTCTGGACACTTGGTTTTGAAAATTGACATTCTAATGACTGATTGGTGCCACTGGCTCTCTGGTGTATTTTAACATTGTGTAAATCATGGAGGTAAGAATAGTCAGGAGATGGCTTGTTGTGATGTAGTTGAAGCTGGATTTTTGGATGTTCCTTCATGGCACTCAAACTTTTGGTTATGTACACTAAGGTTGATGCGCCTCTACACAACTAAAAACACCTTAGAGTAGTGCAAATTAGTAATGTAAGGAACAACATTGACTATCTATAAAATTGCTTGGTCCGAGAGTTTCATTATGAATTATTTCTTATTGCAATTAGTTAAGGAAAATGTGGTTGCCATAATGGAACACCCAAAACGGTGACTTCACTTAGCTCTCATACTTTGCAATAGGTAGGGCCACCCCCTGGTGTAAATGGATCTACAAGGAGCAAGCACGTGCCAGAACTGCTAGGAGATGTGGTAGTACGACCCTATATTGCAATGTTAAAACAACACTTCATTGCTAGTGGCTCTTTTAGTCTTAACGGGGTCAACTCAGTAGCATTGTTAGATAGGCTAGTGTCCAGACCTGTAATGCTAAGACCGTGGTTCTCGTGTTAACTTACTTTTTCTCTTGTTACTTTAGTTTAATAGGTTGCCCACATGAAACCGCCTTGTTTAAAAGGATTATAGAGAAACCTCGTAATATAAACCTTTTAATACAAAGTTCTCATTAAGACATAGTTGTTTCCTCACCCAATTTATTCATAAAACAATGTTATATCAAGTTTAACTGTAAAAATAAGCCATAGTGGTGATAAGAAATTTTGTATCTTGGGTTGGGGGTAAGCAGCCTTAAAAAAATGTTAGAGACTTAATGTAAGTTCATGGAAACACCTGTTAATACAAACATAATTATTGCAAACTGCAAAAATGTAGGTCCTTTTAGATTTGTATCTAAGATGTTTCACTGTAGACCTACAATCTTGCAGTTTGTGGCATCTTGTAAAGTGAACTAGGAGTAGCTTACTCCGTCTCCGATATATATTTCTCCGGCCAGTGACTTGTAACTACTGTACTGCGTTTATTCTGATGCGTGTGGATAGAACTACGCCCAGTGGTGTCTCGCCTGACGTCTGTGATCCCTTTGCACTCCGCTTCGATGTGTTCGGCCGGCTTCGGCCGCCCTCGGCTCCGCTCGTGTCCTCCCTACCCTTGCCTTCCCCCTCCTTCTCTCCCCCAGCCTTGTCGGCCATTCCCGGCGACGAGTGAGTTAGTCTAGTTCCGGCCTCTCCCGCGGGCAGTTGTGACAGTCCGCGACCTCTTAGGCACGTCCACTACGCCCGTTTGGTAAGTTTTCAGTTTCCTTAAATTTCCGGTCTTGTCTATTTGCTTTAGTTGTCACTTCAAGCTAGTTATGTCTTAGTCGTAATTGTTTCCGGACGTGCTTTCGGGGCCGCGAGCTGGCTACAGTTGGGAACCGTTTAACCATTTTTTCAAGTGCTAGATGTGCTTGTTCTTCTGCATCCACAACACTGTTGTATTGTGTTACCGAATTTGGTCTCTGTAACTCTGTATTGTAATAGAGAAGGTAAAAGGGGCATTGTCGCCGAAGCGTGATTTGTGAACTTGTAGTGTTTAGGATCAACTTGTGTATACAGAGTTCTTAATTATAAATTGATCGAAATTTACCTCTGACTCTTTTCAGTGTAGTAACTGTAGTTCCTCGTCCCAGTGTCAAGCAGTAAGTGAGTTCTCAAGTGACTGTTAGGAATAGGATCGCGCCCGGGCGTACGATTACGCCCGGCACGGAGTATCCACGGCCTGGTGTTTGCCGTGGGCCGTGACTGAAGGGTTCAATTCTGCACAACTCTGCTTCCTGCTGTTGTGCAGGACGTGGACGTTAAGCATTTACTTACTACCGACACCTGGGTACGAGACGTAGGCGTGTATGTTGAGCGTCACCCTTGGCTGCAGGAAGGTGGGGTGTGTTGTTATAGGTCTCTTGTTTTGTGTCATTATGGGTGGAGTGGCGTATTTCATTTTGCGATACGGTTATCTTGAACTGCGAGCGTACCTTACTGAGTCGGGGGTTGAGTTCCACCCCAGCGAGGATGTCACAGCGCTGAGAATTCGAGCGTTGGCTTATATAAACTCTCTGCGCAGTATTAATCAGACACATTTAGGTGGAGCAGAACAAGCATCTGTGCAGCCGTCAGATGGACCTATTACCGCAGTACAAACAGTGTTAATAGGGAGGTTGAATGCGGTTCCTGTGCTCAGCGTGGTGCAACCTGACGATGTTGTACGATTTCTCTTCGCCACAGATAATGTTTATTATGGTGCGCGTGATGTCGATCGCCCAGGATTTTTTATGACTTGTTTGTCGTCGCGACTTGCGGGACAGGCGAGTGATGTGTTTGCTCGGGCTGTTTCATTAGATGTCAGTTATGAGACCTTTAAAGGAATTCTAGTGGAAAGTGCCGGTTCAACAGTGGCTTGGTCAGCGGTGAAGAAGCGCTTAGTTGACAGGCATCAACGCTGTGACGAGCGGGTGGCTGCGTATGTCAGCGAGGTGCTGGCGTACGGTAGAGCTATGAACCTGCATTTAAAACGCGCCGAGGCGAAGTGGGTGCAGGGAATTATTGACCGCATGACATCGAAGGCAAGGGCACATCGGTTTGCAGCAGCCATGCCTGTCACTAAGGAGCAGTTGCGAGTATTGGCACTGGAGATTGATCGACAATTGGCGTTGGACGCAGTGTCAAGTTAATATGACAGGATTGCAGGGGGTGGCTGGCTCGGGTCCCGTGTTGGAACCATCTAATGCCTCTACTTCCGGCTTTATGTTTGGCCCTCGGTCTGGTCGGGAGTGTCACGGTGCGGGTGTCAACTTGCATGCAGATGGATACAAAGGTAAGGGAGAGGTCATACAGGGTCACGTTATGGTCTTGAATCCGGAAAGTTTGGTTTCCTGTGGTGTCAACACGTCGGGGGAAGCTTCCCACGTAGGGCGTAAACGATGCAGTAATTGTGCGGGTGTTGGACACGTCAGTAGAGAGTGCTCTAGGACTATAGTGGATCGCGCGTCTAGGGTGTGTTTCCGTTGTGGGCAGGCTGGACACTATAGGGCTAGCTGTCCGGGAAACTAGACATCGCCGTGCCTACGCGTGCTCAGGGTTCGCGGCGAGTGTTGGTTGCAGCACGTACCGATTGTCTTGTTTCCGTGTCCTGTCATGGGTTCCGGCGCGCAGCGTTGGTCGACACGGGAGCGTCCCATTCCTTTGTGCGGGACGAGTTTTGGGACTTGTTGGTTAAGGCGATTCACACCTACGGCATGTACTTCGGTCTGACGTAGTGCTTACTGTGTGCGTGGCCAATGGGTGTTTGGTTAAATGCACTAAATCTGTAAAAATAAGCCATAGTGGTGATAAGAAATTTTGTATCTTGGGTTGGGGGTAAGCAGCCTTAAAAAAATGTTAGAGACTTAATGTAAGTTCATGGAAACACCTGTTAATACAAACATAATTATTGCAAACTGCAAAAATGTAGGTCCTTTTAGATTTGTATCTAAGATGTTTCACTGTAGACCTACAATCTTGCATTTCGTGGCATCTTGTAAAGCAGTTCACAAAACTTTGAAGAAAAATTAATGCACCTTTACAATGATTTCTTTTGTAGCCCTCAAAATTTTTTATACTTGTCCGCTATTACACTATCCTGCTGAAAGACCACATTTGTCTGCATAGGAAGAAGCTGAAAAACAGAAAATTGCTCAGAATTGTTTCGATAAATGTTTACTGTCTGCTAAAAAAAAAATGGTTAAACAGTTCTGTTTATCATCAATGCTCTACACAAATTTATCTTTTTGCTGTCTCTGACATGTTTCCAAAACCTCTTGATATTTTCAGAATGCCAGATGCAATGGTTATGGTGATTGACGTTTGCAAATGTTTGGAAGTTGGCTTGCTCTTTGAAAACTACTCTCTTCAAATGGTTGGGTATCTTTCTAAACCTGATCCAAAATCCCAATTACAAAATTGTAGTGAAACTACGAGTCGTTTAGCTGCATTTCTTGCACAATTTGGATTTTTACCATATGCATACAGTCATTCTGTGCAACATCTTGTTAATTATTAAACATGTGACTAGCTTTAGTGGTATTTGGCTAACTGACTTTTATGGACTTCTTTAATAGGCTTCTCCGATCACGTCCACCATTTCTCCTCAAACTTTCCTGTCACTTTAAACTCCTAGGAACTAGGTACAGTTATATCACACCTTAATCATCTAAAATGTCTGGTGTCACTGTTACAAATTTGTGTACTAAAGAAAATTTCTTCAGCTGCAATAGGCAATTGTGTTTCTGCACACCTTGTGATGCATTGGGTTCTTTCTTAATAGGTAGTCGATTTTAGTGATTTTTAGCAACTAAAACAAAATGAAAGCAACCATATTGGAAAAAATTAGCACAGAACTCTTTTAGTTGCTTTACTTGATGGGCAAAGCAAGTGATTCTTTGTCTGTTACAGTATTTTTAATTACATTTTGAAACATAGAGAGGTTTCATGTTGATATCCTGTAATTGACTAGAATTTTTTTTAGTATTTCTTACTGCTTAAGGCCCCTGCATGCTATCAATATTTTTGCAGAGAATAATTGATAACATTATTATTGTGCAACAATATTGACAATGACCATCAAAGTGTAAATACTGTCAATATACAGAAGTCAAAAAATGTGTTCACGACTGTCAGTGAAAATTAAAACTGTTTCATAATTGCTTGATGAAGTGATGGAAACCGTAGATACCTAAGAAAACCTGCTGACAAATGACTTTTAAGAAAACACATAAATTTTTGCTGAAATTCAGAGGAGCAATTAGCTGCACTCTAGAAACATTTTATTTGGCACCATGCACATTATTTTGTTAGTGTAAAAAAACCTTTTTTTAAATAAGGACTACTGCATAGTAGTTTTGCCACAAAAAGTATTTTAGTTTAAAGTTTACAATATTGTAATAAAAACTTATGGTGAAGTAAGTTGCAATAATTTTAAGACCATCTTCGTGTTTCTAACCGAGCAAGGTGGTGCAACAGTAACAATTTGGATGTGTTTTTGGGAGGAACAGGGTTCAATCCCTTGCTCTGGCTATCCTGAGTTTGATTTTCCATGATTTATAAAAATCACTCATGGTGAATTCTGCAATGGTTACTAAAGAAAGAAGAAAGGCCATGGCTGATTCTTCTTCCAGTTCCTGTCGTTGTGTCAAGTTGTGTGTGATATTCACTTGCCACAGTCACATCTCTCCTTAGTGCCTCCTCACGGCCTCCTGACTGTGGGCATTGCCCTTCTCCCTCCTCCTAATGCCTTGCTTTAACTATTGCTCTGGGTTCTTATTAGAACCCGCAAAAGGTTCCAGATTCAATCGATGAACAGACATCCGGTGTCCGTCTGCCATGCCAAGCTACTGGAGCCATGCACACACTGCAGGAAACTCCACCACCACTGCCAGCACCACACCGAGAAGTTGCCGCACAGGAGTCCTGGGTTACCCTCGCCCACATGTCCACATTGGGATTGGCAGTGGTCTTACCTGTAGGAACATGTTTTGCACATCATAGGGTGGGGCTGTTTTTAGTAATAAAAACAGTTCAACTGAACCATGTGTTCATCCTTCTCCCGTAATTTCCGCATCAACACCTTTTCAATCCCCCACCTACCCATTCATTTTTCCATATTGACTCCTCTGGCCGCAGAGTATGTCAAAGGAAATCACCAGGCCTGAGCAGTACCAGTAGCTAACCTCCCCCAGGGTTAAGTGGTACCTATCACTAGCTCAATGCATTCCACTTGAAAGAGTGTGAGGTGAGCTGCCGGCATCTGCTAGTGCATTCAGTCGCATACATGCTAGGGCCCTCAATAGACCCCTGAAACTACTAGTTAGTCACCCCAGCATTGTGCCATGGCGCCTCTGCATTGGCCCCCTGGAAGCCACCAACATGTATTTGCTTGTATTTAACCGCTGTTACCCCCTTAACATTGAGAATAGCAGTTTCTAATAACAGAATGCCCCACCAAAGGAGAATAACCGTCTTGCTATCCTGAGTACCTCATGTCTCGACATAGTGCTGGAAGGCGACGTAGGCAGAGGGTCGTCTCTGACATCAGAAAGCGGTTGGACGAGGTAAGGCCCACTGCACTGGTCCATCAACTGTTGAGGGAAGACGCAGCACAAGCCAGAAAAGAGCTCAACACAGAAGCTATCTCCAGAAGGGAGCACCACCATCCCCAGTGATCAACTGTTTCCAGGGCCTATTTTCTACAACGATAACAGTTCTGGCGGTTTCTCAGCACTCTTGCCAGTGTTCCCACCCCACACCCCCTTCCTCAAACGGGAAAGCTCCTCTCCAGAGCTGTTCCGTGACATCCACCCCACCTGTCACACCTGACCCCGCACCTGCTTCACTTACTGTAACCCAAGCATCTACCACCCTCCCTTCTGACACCTCCACTCTCTCCAGATGGTCAACGAGACCCTCCAGTTCTTATGCCCCTCCTATACTCCAGGATCGAAGGATAATTGAGGTCTCTGCATTCAAATCATCAAAAGAGTACTCGCAAGGGAAAGGACTCCCTCTAATTTCCCACAACGGAAACTGCTCCTGGCTTTGCCAATCTCTGGAGTAAGATTTTGTCATACAATCAAGGTAAGTGCAAGCCTAGCAGTATCTTCCACCCACCTTCACCAAGCTCGTACGGCATCAATGTCTCTAATGGTCTTTCTGTATACAATACAAAGTTCACTTATCTTACCTTTACGTTGACAAAATTAAATTTCTCTCAAAGAATACTTTTTACAGATAGTGTAGTAACACCAATTCTATGATTTTTAAATACAGTAGACTCTAGATTATTTGTGCCCTGATTAAATGGTTTTCAGGTTATCAGTGTAGCATTCTGTGCATTTAACACTGTAAAAATCTAAAACTTTTTGGAACATAAGATTGTTAAATCTGGTGCTCAATAATGAATTATAAGGATTTAAACATCACTTTTTCTTTTGTTTACCGTGCACTACAGATATGTTTTTATTTATTTTCGGTAAAAGGGTGTGCTATGCGTGAGTAAATACAGTATTTGTTGGCAAAACCGTATGTTATGGTATTTGAGTGAATTATAATTTTTTAAATTTTTATTTACATTATTTTTTTGGTGACAAGTGGGCTCTTTTCTAACTATCCGTGTTGTCTTTGTGTTGCCCGACATTATTTAACATGGATGATTGGGAGTTTACTGTATTTCATTGCTGTAATGAAATCATTTTTACTGTATGTTATTGGAGTAATCATTGTTTGAATCAATGCTTGGTCAATTTACTACATTTAGAAATAAACTTGCTGATTTCAATATGTTCTGTAATGCTTTTGATTTGATTATGAATGAATTCAGGCATCCTTCTGTTTTAACATGATTCTATAAACTTAATTTTGATTTAACCAGAGCACGCCGTAACTTGATATTTGAAAGGTGCTTGGTTTGAACCCCAGAATTGATTTTTTGTCACCATTGTTAATGATTGTATACATTATCAGAGAGTACTTACAGGTTCACTATAATGAATGATATTAGTGTACAAACACGAAAACCAATTTAATACTGTCGTGCTGTGTTGTAATATTGGGCAGTGTATGGGATCTAGGGGTGTCAATATTGTTGCACTATATGCATATTGCTCCAATTTTATTGTGCCAAAATATTAATAGTGTATGGTGAACTCCTTTTTAGAAATACTCATGTATAAATGATAGCATTAGCTCCACTCCGTGACCGCAGACATTGTAACATCAGTTACGAGCCTATCCTATGTTCTACATGGTAGAAGGCACTTGAAATAAAAAGTTTGTTACTGCTTGCTGTGCATTACAAATTAAATATGAAGGTTAGATGTATTTTCACAATTATCACAACCCCTGACAGCATAGTTAAGTTATGGAAATCAGTTAGCATGATTTCTTATGGCTAAAAAAAAATAAGTATACGGGAATGAAAAATTAATTTACGAGGATTTAAATTTTGAAAGTCATAAAAATATGTAACAAATGTTTGACTTCAGGTGTTGCCAGTGCAGGCTATATTGGCATACTGTACTCTCTCATATAAGTTATGTTGTGACTGGCAAGTGCTTTAACTGCAAGGACCAAAAAGTATTCCGAGACTTTTCAAACTAACCTGTAGATTCATGCCACCACATCGCGTTGTAACATGCATTCTAACAACAACAAAAAAATGAACTCTGGCCATGAGAATAGAAGTTTAACTTATGATTTAGCCCAGGACCCTGTTTCATGAAAGTGAAAAACTGATAATATAAGTTTTTTGTCATAATAATAACTCATATTATTAGTTTATTGTTTCAAGAAGACAAAAAGAAAACAATTTTTTCAGAGTCATGTCGCAATTTAGCAGTATGTATTTTGTATGTTCGACTATAGTCTACTGTTGCAGATTAAGAGTTAAGAAATTACAACTTGGTCAGCAGTTTGAAGTTTATTATTGACTCATTCAAACTTACACTTCCAAAGTATACTTGTTTGGGTTTTGCAACTTTCCTGGGGTTGGACATTACAGTTTCTCTGAGTAAATTCCTTCCCTTTACATACATAAATACCTGCCATTAGGATGGGTTAAGTTGCATGCTGAGTTACCATAAAATATTTCAAAACAATAAGCATGTAAATCTTTCTTTGCATCGCATATCCATTGTACTACAGTATCATCCAACCATTGTTAACTTTATATTTAAATGAATATGTTAATTAAAATGTATTTTCTGCTCTGCAACAGGCTCATTGTGAAATAGAAAACTACAGCCCTCTCTTGGTTGTGTTTTCTGGCAGCTGTGTTGGAATGCCACTACCAAAGGAAGTGATAAACTTCAGCTGTGCAGTTCGACAGCAAGACAAAAAGAATATAGTGATTTCAAACAAGTAAGACTTTTTATATACTAATACAAGTAAACTGCCGTAACAAACATCACATTATAGCGAGGGCTAAAACCACTTTCTTATTGCGAGATCTTTTTTAAGAGCTCTTTGCATAAATAGTAGGGTCAGAGATATTTTACAGTGGACTAATAATTTTTTAGGGGTGACTAATCCACTCTTATCTGACCCCTAGTTTTGCCCATGAATAAGTAGTTGATGAGGTGCTGTCTATAAACGTGAACCAGTTAGTTTTTGCTTGCTTTTTCCATTATATTTTCAGTAATGAATGATAGTGTGAATCTTTTAATTTTAAATTCATCTCACATTGGAACTATATTTTTTTAATGTGTAACTTTTGTACATTACAAAATAATAAAAGTAACTGCGCAGTATATTAATATTTCAGAACTATTTTGGTTAGTATGCTAATATTGATGTGATTCGGGATAAAGTGAGCACAAATAAAAGTCCTTATTAATTTCTATATTCAGTCACTCTGTATTGAGTTTTCAGGTTGTAATAACTGATTAATGAACACACACATAGACACTTGGTTTTAATGGAACTGCACTAATTACATTCTTGCAATACCGCCATTATCCACGTGACAACGCTCATTTGTTTTGTTACCGCACTGGTGCAAACAGTGCATCACACAACTAGATTCTAACAAAAGACAATACACAACAACAATGCATAACACCTCTCCCCCTACATCATAAAGTCCTTGGTCCATGCTAGTCTAACTAATGGCCTTTGCGGCCTGCTACTTTCCTTGCATGGGGTATCCAGTCCTAGCAACTTTGGTGATAAGTTGAACCCCTTGAACCCTGTCTCTTCATCAAACCCTGTTTGTTGCTCTGGTGTGCTTCTGTGTACTGGCTGATTTGCAACTCCTGGTTGATTCTGCTCACATACAATTGGTTCTGCAGAATCACTGGCTGCTAGAACGACTGCGTCACTACCTGGTGGATGACAGGGGGCATCGATGACAGGGGGCATCGACGACTTCGGGGCATGGTGGATGCCTCTGACGAAGCTGGTCAACATTTTTTCATAGTCTAGCCCCTTCGTTAGTCACCACTATATATGATAGTCTTTCGGTTACTTTCATGACAATTGCTGCCAAACACTTCACTTTGGTCCTTGCCCCATGTTTTGGGCATGTACCAGTTCCTGAGATCTAAACTGTTGAGATGTTGCCTGCATGCTGTGGCTCTCCTGCTTATCAGACATCACTTGGGTAAAATCTGAATGGATTGTGTCCAAACATGCCCTTTGGCGGTCATGGTTCGTGAGTAGAGTAAGATGGGGGACTTCTTAACCTTTCGTATTTGTCTGACTTAACACAGCTCCAACATCGAATTGTGATGCATCGCACATCAAGATCAGGAGTGAGTCTGGGTCGTAGTGTGTTAGCAGTGTGTCAGATGACAGAAGACGTTTGGTAGCTGCGAAAGCTGCGTCATGCTGCTCCGTCCACTCCCACTTTATAGATTTTCGCAAAAGATTGTGCAAAGCTCTGCCACATCTGCCTTGTCTCTCTAAGAGGATTGATAGAAATTAAGGAGGCCCAGGTATGCCTGCAATACATCCTTGTTGGTGGGTGTTGGTGCGCCATGAATAGCGCCGACTTTGTCTGGTGTCTGTCGGATACCATTCTTGTCCACTACGTAACCCGGAACATCACCTCTGTAACTCCAAACTTGCATTTCTCTTGCTTCACGTGAATACCAGCATACCGGAAGCGATGCAAAACTTGCTGAACCTTGTTTCGTAGGTCCTCAGTTGATGTCCCCATTACCAACACATAGTCAAAAAATGGGACAACACCATCCAATCCAGCTAAAAATTCTTCCATAAACTGCTGAAAAATTCCTGGTGCAACACACACACCAAATTGTAACCTGTTCACCCAAAATGCTCCCTTATTGGTGACTATAGTCTTGGCCCTTGCATCTTCATCGTCTATAGTGAGCTGTTGAAAAGCTTGAGCCAGATTGATCTTGGCAAAGATAGTGCTGCCACTCAACTGGAATATCATGGTAAAGGTCGTGTTTCAATGCCTTATTCAGGGCGCCTTTGTAGTCACCACAAATTCTCACCTCTGCACTTTGCAAGAGTATGACACCAGTTGGTGTTGCCTACTCTGTGTGCCGAACTGGTGTATTTATCCCTTCTGTAAATAAATACTCTATTTCCTTTTCCACCTTTGGTAGCAGGGCAAAAGGAACAGATTGAGGCTTTAGTCTTAGTGGCTGGACTGCTGGTCCAACTGGAAATGGACAGGTGGGCCAGTGTACCTTCCAAGTTGTCCGCTAAACTTATCTGGAAAATACTTTGACATTTTTGCAAACTTCACTTATGACTAAGACCCCATTTACATCTATCCCTAACACAGTCATCCTGTTCCTTCCTAATAAAGATCGCATCTGACCTTTACTAATAATTAAGGAAAGGGTACAATGCTGTGTGCCATACTGCACTCTGACATCACATGGACCAAGAGTTTAATTATATTTTTGCTGTAGTCTTGTAGCACACACAGTGTTCTAATCACTTTGGGAGGCTGATGAGGAAAAATTTCCTGGAACATAAACTCATCTATAATCGATAGCCCTCCGTGTCCATTTCCATTTTGACTGTATGGTTATTTATTTCTACAGCTGTACATAATTCAGTTGCTCCAGGAGCCACTACCCTCCACAATTGGTAAACATTTGGTTCTGACACAGTTTCGTCAATCTGATTATCCTGTGCTTCCTGCACAACAGCATTTATCTTGGTCGTGCATTGTGCAGCTTTCACCAACTGACTCATTCAATGTACCCAGTTTTCTTACAAAAATAACACTTAATGTTTTTAAAATGGTAATCGTACTTATTATGCTGGCCCCCACAGCCTGAACACTTGGATGCTTGTTCTAGACCGAGGTGTTCTGCTGCAGCTAATACTATCTATCTCTTCATGTGTTGCCCGTGAATGTGAGGGCCCCTGGTGCTGGCTGAAGTTTCCTTGTAGCTGGCTTGCCATGTCTGCATTTACAGTTGATGCCCCTCTTTTATCTCCTTCGTGTGGTGATATGAAGCTTCTGCAGCAAGGGCCTTTTGTTGAGCTTGTGAAAACATCCGCATTGATTCCGACAATAACTTGTGCTGCACAGCTTCATCACTCAGCCTGCTCACAAACTTATCTCTTAATATTAGGTCTAGGCTAACCCCAAAGTTGCAGTGTTCAGCTAAGTATCTCAGTTCGGCTACAAATTCTGCGATACTCTCGCACATTTGTTGATTTTGCTGGCAAAATTAAAATATTTCAAAGATTTCTGAGGACTTTTGTGTAAAATGGGTTTGTGGCAATGCCACAATTTCTTCTAATGTTTTGGAAGCAAGATTCGCTGGTGACACAAGCAAAAGCAAAACGGAATACGTTTTGGGTCCGCAAACACTGAAAATCACCACATATTTCTTCTCGACCGATGTGACGTTGTTTTCTTGGAAGTAAAGTGCCAAACGCTCAGCATACGCATCCCAACACTGACCTAGATTTGCCATGATCTTGCAGTTTCCCGAGTCGCGATTACGCAAATGCCTGAATCCCATCCTTTTCGCCAATGTAGAACACTCAGGTTGTAATAACCGATTGCTGTATCACGCACATTGAAACTTGCTTGTAAAGCAAGTTCACTAATTACATTCTTGCAATACCGCCATTATCCACGTGGCAACACTTGTCTGTTTTGTTACCACACTGGTGTCGACGGTGCATCCCAAAACTAGTTGCTAACAATTGACAATGTACAACAACAGTACGTAACACTTTGCTTCTTCCCACTGCATGTACACATAAACATTGTAATATTAGACTGCTCCAGAAATGTTGCCTACGATATATACTCATTAAATACACTGGTTCCGAATAAGTACTATAATCAACATTAGTCTTGGTTATTATAAATACCTGCAAGTTAATGTTAATGTAATACTAGTTTATATTAATTGACTCTAAATTATACTACACCCACTATTGCCATTACAAATCACATTTATGTGTGAATACTATATTCAAATTTGAAACACTCACATAACCACCACTAATAAAAATGTGACACATTAACACACATTATTCAAAATTTGAAGTCCCAATTAGTTCTGCTATCATGTGCAAGAAACAGAAAATATGTGCTGTTTCGTAGGTAATGTAATTTCAGATACAGAGGCTAGCAATAGTAAAATTAAAAAAATTCACTGGATACCAATAACTAACATAATTTGACAATGGTATTCATAAACAATTATTTCTAATACTTTTGAGTGTGTTATAAGAAACCATGTTGATCGTATAAGGAGAAAACATCTCGGTGAAAAATTTTTTGCAGAAAGCTAACTCATGCCATTTTCCGGTGGAATTTTTAACTACAGAATCTGCAGTTCGGAATGTGACAAGCAGTCTGTAGACAATGGTAAATGCCCATAACATGGTCACATTTTTGTATTAGCGTTTACTAGGTCAAATTATGTTTTCAGTAGGTACCTAAATAATGTCATAAAATGAAAGTAGTATGTGAAGTACAGATTGTTCAATATCATTTGATTTTATTTCAGTATTGTTGTCTTTAAATAGGAACAAGCTTTCCCATAGTAAAACACATTTTCTTTCTAATCTGTATAATAATTAGCCTTAGTTAGGGTGGAAAGTGACTAGTAAGTCAGCCGTTGGCCCCGAGTGAAAATAATCTTTTGATTCGACCCCTGATTGCATCGTTACAAAATAGCACCGTTCAGAAAACAAGTGAAAGTCATGGTCCAGTATATTATACGGAACTACGTTTGGTAATTTGCTGCTAATGATACTTGCAGTAAAGTAAACATTGTTAATGTTGAATTACATACAATAATGGCTTGTGATTATTTTAACTGTTAATTTTTCATTGCTTACTTTATCCCCAAACTGCCCTTGTTTGGTGAGTTACAGTACAGCCATGGCCATTCAGTACTAGTCTTCAGATTTTACGTATCAAACATATGTTACGAGCTTCAGTCAGCAAATGATAGAAGCATGGCTCAGTAACTGTGAATAGTTGTTAGTACTGTATTATGATTTAAAGCATAGTTTGGGGACCATGTGTAATGACTGAGCACATGGCAAGTAGGGTAGGTAGTCACATTAACCAGGAGAGCAGTGGTATCACATGGCCTGTAAAAATATTAGTCTTGTGTGGAAAAATCCATGAAAATACACACGGTAGTTACAGTAACAACGTTTCAAAAATTCTGTATGTTAGGAACCAGCTACAGTGATGAGAAGGATATTGTTTTAAATATTGTAAGCAAAATGTTGCATTGCACGTTTATCACTTTATTTTGTATTTTAGTAATATTTTAGTTAAATAATATTTTTGTTTAGTGGTCTCGGTTTCTGAAAGGGAAGGGAGAAAAATGCAGTCATGAGTTATAATGGTTCAGAAAAGCCTATAAGTCAGTTAGGGTGTAATCAATAATATTATGGTCGGTTGGTCTTGTGCAGAGGTATTGGTAGTTGGTTTTTGTGTTATAGTTTTTTCCAGTATAGGTTTTGTAACATTTTGTGTTATTGTGCAGTATTTTTCAATTAGGTTCTAGCGTGGTCAGTGATATTGTAATCACGTGACGTTAGCATGACCATGAGACAGCCAATGTGAGTGAGGCCTTCGATGACATGTGTGAGCACTTTCAGAGAGTTTTGCCTCTGCCATTTTTTAGAAAATACAAAGACACTGAACCAGACGGTTGTGTTGCGGGGCTGCAGCCCAAGTTTGTGATGGATTAGAAGAATATATTAAGATGTCAACTGTCGTATCGTTGAGCTTTAACCCAATACTATGAGAAAATAGTATCGGGAGTGGCAATTTAATGTGTACGGGCAGCACTGGGGCCTTTTCTTCTGTAAAATCTTTTCAGACAATTTCTGCACTCTCCACAAAATTGTTATCCATTCGTATGCATAGGCCATCAGGTGCAATTTATTCTTTTAAAATTTAACGCCGGGTGTGAAGTAACACTACGCGCAGTTTTTTCTTTCAAACTTAAATCCTTGTGAGCTTCTGCTGTGTACTGGCTTTTTCCAATAAACCGGGTTAACCGTGATTGGATTAAAGTTTGTAGGAGATCGCTAATGTAAATGAAATTTAATAAATTGGGAGAAATTTTTGGAATTCCATTTTCATTTATGGATGAACACCTCTAAGTTAAGTCATTTCAGAACAGTGTTAGCTCTTCAGGTTAAGTGATGATGCAGCATAAGATTTAAGAACTACAGTACCGTAAGGGGGTTGGTGTGCTGGGGCGGATGAACTCTGCCGTTATTAAAAGATGTAGCAGGAGGACGACAAAGAAAGAAAGTCTGGAACTGCTCCTAATCCCTTGCAGAAACCTTACCACAGAACTTTTGTTTGTATTTGTTGTAGAAGTTGTGATGAAGATTATGATGCCCGGATAGCAGTGGTGTTAATTAGCAAAGAATAAATAAAAAAATTGATACATATCCGTTTTCATCATTTATTAATCTCTCATTGGTAGAAATTTACAAGTGACACTAGCGGTCATACATTCTGGTACGATGCCAGAATTCCATGGCGGTTAATGTGGCAAGTTCTCGCCCCGGGTTACATTAGTTGGGTTTACCTAAATACTGGGACTTGCTGTTTGAACTCAGTCGAGAAAGCTAGCCCGGTGTCTTATCTACCTTTGTTATGAATTTGTGCTGTTACAAGCACCTACAACTTGCTACAAAACATGTTAAACAAAAAAGAAAAAGCCCATCCCCTTCTACTGGCGAATTCGCCCTTTAGGCTTCACAACCCCTCCTCAATGACTAACACATCGAGTCACTCCAGCCATAACGCCACACTCCAGCCATGACACCCCAACTGACATACACTCTGCTGGCCATCTTTCCTTGACCATGTCCTTACTCCGATTCACGACGACTGACTTCTCCTGGGTGAACACTTTTACTTACTCGTCCAAGCAGCGGAGTGATACATCAGGACCCAACTTCTTTACAAAAATGGTTAATTGACATTTATATTGAAAGGAAATTACCTTTATTCAGTTACAGACAAAGTTAATCAACAGTTTATTGCTCAAAGATCACAAGTTAATAATTACTTTATTTAATTGGGTAAAAGCTGTGTCAGCAAATTGTCAAATAGTCCCGCGGAGCACCACCTTTTCAGTATTCTGTTGCACACGGTACTACCACCCAAGAAGATAGACTAACGGCCTACTGATCGAGCTGCATTCCGACATGTCTCTGTACATGCCTCCAAGCATCTTGAACTCTTGCCTGCCTGCCAGATGTACCATATACCAGAGCGACGAGCTCAGAGCCTACTTGAAATTTTCAAAATCGAAATGAAGCAGAATACAAGAAAAAGTTACTTAGAAAAGTTGTTCAAAATTAAATTATCTTTAAAATTAGTCCAAACATGATATAAATCACATAAAATTGATCCGTAAAATTTTCTACTTTTATCTTGCCTTAGCAGTTAAATTTAAATTTTGAATACAATTTTAATGTTAATTTCTCTAGTAGCATCCCCAATTAATATATTTCATCCTGCAGTATACATCCTTACACTTGATTAAGTTGGCCTAATTAAATTGTTACAAACAAAAGAACTGTTGATTAAAAGAGAGAAAATAATTGAAATTACCATGTGATAAAAAACCCAGTATGGGCTACGTGCTCGTGCACGTCACAATACAGTGGGTTAGGAGACCTCTGTACATTTTCAACACACTGGTACATGTTGGTTCAGGAGGACTGATAAGTAACACAATTGAGTAAGTAAAACATATTAAAGAATTATGTATTCCATTCTAATTGTTTGCACGTCACGTGTATTCTAGTTGGCACTTTAAGTAGAGATTAAACTATAAGTGGCACCATTCCTGTACTCTAGGATAATTGGATGTGCATTCTTTCAGCCCACCATGTGAATTTAACTTGTTTGGAGTACTGTAGATGTTCAAGAAAATTTCTGAAAATTTGTTACTTTTTTTTTATTTTATATTATAGTCTCACAATTAGAATGATAATAAAAGTATAGTAAACTCATTACAAGAAAATATTTTTTCAATCAATCACATTATGAGCAACATCTTGCTGTTGTTATGCCCAATTTCATTCAAGCTTCTTTCCTTTATTTTTACATAAGTTAGTTTCTGAAGAGTGAAGAAGTTTAGCCCATAAGATGTTGCAGCTACAGAAATTTATAGAATATTGATTGTTTTGTAGGACTAGTCGTGCTTGGCAACTGCACCCTCAGATATCAGGTGACTTCTTCTCAGGAGCAGAAATTTTGGCTGTCATGCCACGTACTACTGAGCAATATGAAGTGGTTTATGCACCACTTTCCATGATTCAGAATTCCATGCATTCTGTGAGTATTAGTTTGCCTTTATCAGAACGTACCAAGCTTTGCTGTAAATAATATTAAAATATGCATCTGGGCACATATCTTTCTAATGAACATATGATAAAGTAGCACTTAGGCACAAAAACCTGTCTTTATTTGTAAGATTATCACTGTATTTAATTTAAATTATGTAAATTTTTATGTACTTGAAAAACTATTACCAGTAGCCTCTGTTTCCTGAGCAAAAAATACCCATCGAAACTTATAAAGATATCATTTACATAGCAAGTACACTGAAGTTGTTAACATTGCAACATTATGCACAGAGATTAAGTTGGCTGCCTGGGTTTCGTGCATTAGAGGCCTAGAAGTGCAGAAGCGGTAAGAACAAGCATGTTCATCGTGCCTCCCCCAAGCGTTAGATGCAAGTCACTACTGTCGTAGAGTCTGCTAGCTGTAAACTCTCCTTTATGAGATATTAAATGGTGACAGTGTCATTTTATGATACTGTAGAATATTAAATATGAAGGTGTATTGTACATGCCAGTACCTTATAAAAGATTCTGCAAAAAAATCACAGTACCGAAAATGGACTATAAAAACTCCCATTTTTGCTGTTTTCGGCTGCAAGAAAATATGCTTAAATGAATGAACCTGAAATGGGTATATACACGAGTAAAATTCTATGAATGTAATTCCTAAGCAGACATCACTCACATGCAATGAACACTTTTAGAATAATCTTGTGATGACCAAAGCTCTGCACACCTCTCGGCTGCCACCTTAAATTATGTAATGATCTACGTAGTTACAACTTATTCCTTACTACCGTGGTAATGTCTGTAGGCATACTTAGTAATTTTCAATTAATGAAGAAGTTAAACTACCTTTGATTCTGGTTTTGTTTGCCACTCTAGTGTGCACTGTAGTAATAACAACTTCCAAGGAACCTATACAAATCTAGAATGATGTTTGTTTGTTAATGTAGGAAAAATTTATTTTTCATGTTATTACTGTAGTGTTTTTATTGGTTATTAAGGTAAAACAAAAGTTATCAAATGGGCACAGGGGCACACCCATAAGGGGGCTAATGGGGCTGAAGCCCCCCTAAGCCCCATAAAAAGAAAGAAAATGAGGGAAATGAAAACTAAGTGTAAAGTTGTAATGCTTAGCGTTTGCATGCCACTCTTATTCCAGAAGTGTTAATAATGTTATCTTTGTATAACTTGTTTTAAGATCATTTATTTAACAGCAGAATCTTGAAGTGATTAGTGTAGTCATTCTTCTGTTCAAAAGCTTAGCAGCTGGCTACACTGAGATGCCGGCGCAGGTCGTAAATCCCTCATCCCTTCCCCCTCTGTTCGCTTGCTACTGTCCAGCCCCAAGGGTCTCGTTACTTCTTCCTTCCTGCCCTCCCTTCAACCTGGTGGTGTTGTTGTCACTGCCGTAGTGCCATCGACACGCTCACCCCATGCCAGTTCAACTCCGTCCGTCGTGTCTGAAAGAAATATTGTGAATTGAGTATTTATCTACCCACTATAATTTTTTCTTAAGCTAACTAAATTTGAGTGTCATCAGTATAATTATTGGTAAATATCAAGTTTAGCTACTCATCGTGTTCTGGCCAAACTATTGATTTTGGACATGTAGTTTACTAATGAAAAATGTTTCTAGTGATGTTCTAAGTAGTCCTTTGTAAAAAAAATTGTTAGTTTAGGTTTTTTTTAGGTTTGTTTATGTTAGGTTGTTAGGTTAGTTTAAGTTAGATTAGGTTAGTTTAAGTTAGATTAGGTTAGTTTAAGTTAGTTTAGGTTAGTTTAAGTTAGATTAGATTAGTTTAAGTTAGTTTAGGGTAGTTTAAGTTAGATTAGGCTAAAGTTAGATTACGTTAGGTTAAGTTAGGTAACCTAACTTTACCTAACCAGACATAACCTTATTAAGTTAGGATATCTAACTTAACCTAACCTAATCTAACTTAAACTAACCTAAACTAACTTAAACTAATGTAAACAAACCTAAACTAACTTAAACTGATGTAAACTAACCTAAACTAACCTAAAAATCCTAACCTAACAAAAAATTTTTTTTCAATAGATTAATTAGAACGTTACTAGAAACATTTTCATTAATAACCTGGTATGTCTAAAATCAATAGTTTGGCCGGTACATGATAAGTAGCTAAACTTGATATTTACCAAATTATTTGCTTATACTTAAAACCACTAGGCCCAGAAAATTTTTTATTTTAGAACTCAGTTGAAATCTGGCATAGTGAATAAAAAATGTAAAATTAGCAAACTGACAGATTTCTTTAGTGTTAATGCCAAAAGACAGTGTTGTGGAAGCAGTAGTGAAATTAGTCCCAGTGTATGTGTTACTTCAAATGCTGACAAACATACTACCTCCATCCAGACAATTGATGACATGTGTGTGACAACGACAACACCAACCGCAGAATCACAGCCACAAGTAAGTCATATAAAATATATTAGTTCTTTAAAAAAACTTTTTAGCCTAACAATGAACAACCATGTTAAATGTGATATTTTGACGAATGCTTGGGTTCCAGCTGTTAATTTTGACTTTTCTTGTCGTCAGATTGGTTGTCAAAACAGAAAATTTTATTTTTCTTGGCTCAAGAGGTATACATGGCTTGCATATTCCCAAAGCGAAGATAGAGCTTACTGCAAGGTTTGCACGGTTTTTGCTCCAGAGGAAGTAGGTATGTCGAACTCGCAAAATACAGGACAGGATTTTGTTGGTGGAAGAAAGTGATAGAAAGATTTGAAGCCCACCAAAATACACTCTACCACCGTCAAGTTACATTAAAAGCTAATGATTTTCTAAAGGTCGTGCAAGGGAAAAAAGCCTCCATTGACAAATGTATTGACAAATTGCGAAGCTTCCAAGCGGCTGAAAATAGGCCAATTTTGAAACCAATCATTGACATAGTAATTTTGTGCGGGAGACAAAACATTTCTCATTGGGGCCATAGTGATTATGGTGACTTTGATTTGAATACACCACGACTTGAAAATGAAGGAAATTAACAAGCATTTCTCAGGGAAAGGTAAAGAGTGGGGACTATAAACTTAGAAGACATTTCAAATCATGTCGACAAAATGCTACGTACATAAGTCGGAACATTCAGATTCAGATCGTAGAAGCTTGAAATTGTATTATTACCAGTAAAATTGTTGGTGAGGTCAACAGTGCAAAGTGTTTCTCAGTGTTAGCAGATGAAACGACTGATACTGCTTGTACAGAGCAGTTTACATTGTGTTTACGTTATGTTAAATATGATAATAACAGAAGCTACAGTCTTCAGGAAAGTTTTCTGCAATTTTTGCTGTTGGAGGCAACAACAGGCAAGAACATCGCAGACACACTTATTAGAGCACTACAAGAGCGAGGCATACACTGTTCTTTCCTTAGAGGTCAAGGCTGTGATGGTGCTGCATCCACGAACGGAAAATTGAAAGGGACACAGGTATGTGTAACTGAGCAGTATCCGAAAGCTTTATATGTTCACTGTTCCTCCCATAGTTTGAATTTAGCTATAGCCAATTCTTCTGAGGTGACTTCAATCAGGAATTGCTTTGGCACTATAAGGAAGCTGTATAATTTTTTTGCTACACCAAAGCAACATATTATTTTGCAACAAGATAGGTTGAGAGACATGAAGCAGTCATGGTTGTTGTTCAACTCCTACAACCTATGGCAGCAGCACTAGAAGAAATTACTGAGTGGAAAGACAAAGATGCTTCATCTAATGCCTTCATTCTGTTAAATGCTGTACTCCAGCCAGATTTTATAGTAGTTTTGTCGTCAGCAGAAATGTTTCTGTGCTACACATTGCCGCTGAGCAAAAAACTCCAGGCAACAGATGCTGACCTTGCATCTGCTCTGCCTTATGCAGATTATATCATTTTACTTCTTGCCAGAATAAGAGAAAATGCAAAACTGAATTCAAGACACTATTCAGAGAATGTGAAGAAATAGCTAGAAATCTAGGATCACAAATTACTATACCAAGATTGGTAGAAAGACGACAGGTTCACAGAGCAAATGTAACAGCTGAATATACAGAAAAGTACTTCAGGCGCACTGTTTTCATTCCATGGGCGGATGGCTTGATCAGTAACCTCCGAGCAGGATTAACCAAACATAAAGACATTCCAACCAGTTTTGTATGTCTTTTACCTTCTGGCTCAAGTCTTTCAAAAGAATCTACAGTAAACTTTGTAAAGTTAGTAGAAATCTACAAAACATATTTGGATAGTGTGGGCATGAAGAATCTGATATCCGAATTTGAACTGTGGCATAACAAATTTCAGAGTGTTTCACATTCCGCTGTTCAAGAGTGTTCAGCTCCGAAAAACGCAATTAATGCATTTAATATTTGTGACCATAGCTTTTTCCCAAATGTACATGTTCTCTTAAAAATATTTTCATCCTTACCTGTTTTTACTAGCACACCAGAAATATAATTTTCAACTATAAGAAGACTCAAGAATTACTTAAGAAACACTAAGAGTTACACGTAATGCTGCCGGGTGGAATCGGGACAGCGAACTAAGCTGCTTCTATGAATCTATGTGTTATGATGAAAGGGTGCCAGCAATACTCTCCAGATATTGCACTTTGCGACTCTTATGCCTCAGGGTGTGGTACGTTCGGCGTGTTCTATATCCCACCCGGTATGTTGAAACTGAATGCTGACTTATGTTATAACTGGGTGTTGGCCTCCAGTACGCCTGATACACTGCAAAGGTTACACTGTAAATATAGGGTGTTGAAAATTACACAGTGCCAGAAATAATTACTTATGCACGTACGAGGTAGGCATAGTTATGCAACCGTGGCAAAGTACTGCTATACTTGATTACTGGATTAACACGTGATGGCTGTCTCTGCGCGGTGACACTGACCTGCCGGTATATCGCACGTGGTTGTTATGTGGTCCGTGTGAAGCAGATATGACTCTACGGCATGTGAAAATGCACTTCCTTGAGCAGCGAGGATCTGGCGGCTGCTAGGGTGGGCTGTCAGGTTCGCTTGGAAGCGGACGTAGATAATGTTGATTGAAATGAGCGCTCTCTTAGCTAACAGACCACAGGGTAGCCGTTCCCGTGCATGTTACGGTGTGGTAGGGCTCTACAAGTGGTGTTAGTAGTCCTGCGCGAAGTGTGGCGGAATGCGTTAGGTCGGATGTATGATGAGCGGCACGTAACACACCTTACACACCATGATGCTCTCCACTAGGTGACTTGCATGAATACGTGATAATGAAATGAGTGGTAGTTGCACTGCTTACATGAACACTGGAGCACTATGGCGATGTGGTAACCTGCACGTGGTCGGTCTCAAAAACATGAATTATGCCTTCAAAATTACACTGAAATATAAAATATTGATAGCAACGTATGTGCTGAATGGTAATGAATAATAATTAGCTGCGATATGCCTTGTACAATGAATGATGAACTTGGATGGCTCTCGATACAGAATTCCTTAGCCACGTGGCGGTGATAATGCCGACACAAATTTTAAGTTAAAAAGTACCAAAATGGTAATAATTATTAGTTTAATCGGACGCGTAATGCGATGGGGATGTCTGGTAACGTATGCGAGCAAGGTGAACCGGTATACTAAAGAAGACTATTGAAACTAACAATCAGTAAGCAAAAGTTGATGTGCACACGGACAGCTGTCTCACCTTTCCAGACGACTTCGACGAACTGCCACGAGGAAGGCAACCGCTAAGGGCTCCTTGCCACGCTACGGGGTTCACACACTTCCGGTACCTCGTGCATGTAAAATGATTGATAGTAACATTTTATGAAAATGGCACACACTAAATTACATAATAAATGGCGTTACATATTTTGCTGATATTGAATCATGTGTTTCTAAATGTCTGCTGCAATATGAAAGTAAACACTGAAAACATGGTGATTTTTGGGCACAAGCACGGCGGCATGTTTACATGTCCCCCGTGCTTCGATGTACACTGCTGGAAATGAAAACACAATTACACTCACTATTACATGCAAAATTACACAGCGTGAATGCGGGAAAATTATGGGAGAGTCTGAAAATGAGGCCTGAGCCTTGTTGATGTTGCACAGTTGCGCCGTTATGGGCTTAACCCATACGCTGGCCCTTTGGCTGGCGTCACACTAGATTAAATGGTCTTGCAAATCTCAACAGTTACAGAGAAATATCTTTCGACCAAGACAAAGTGATACACATTTTGATTCAGAAAGGGCCCCGTGGATTCGACTTTGTTTTGTGAAAGGAAAAACACAGCTCTTAGGCTTATGTTCATTTCTTTGGTGTGCTGAGTGTAAATATTTTATATTTTTTCTCTTTGCTGTGTTACACTGATGTGTACATAATTAATACAGACTCAATGTTTGTGGTTCATCTACAGAAGTGTTTTTCAGCGTATCATTCTTTTTTCTTTCAAATTCAGATTCAAATAAATTAAAATAACAGGTATAGTATTGTGTTTATATTTAGGTTTGTTTGCAGTTCCAACAAGAATATTAGTATTGGTAGTCCCTCTATAACACATTACAACATATTAAGGTTAATTTTTAGCTTGCTAGCAAAACACAAATCTTGCACTAGCACCTACCCTCCCTTAAAACTAAATCCTGGGTGCACGACTGAATGGGCATTTAGGCTTCTAATTACATTTTAAAACTTAGATACACTAGACCCCTGATTTTACGAACCCTGGGTTTTATGAAGGTAGCGATTTTACGAATACACTCTTGGGAACCGTCAAAAAATCACAAAACAAAAAGTTAAAGCTGTTAAAAATGTGACAGCGCACGTCGGAGAGCAACGTTCGGCCGGTGAGCACTAGTATGTACGTTACACAGTTTGTCTACCCCTCATTACTTCATAATAAAGCAAAATCTTACTCTTCGTAGATAACAAGACTGTGACAGCTAGATTTAAATGCTTGCCTCACGACCGGCAGATCACCCCCCTTCCCCCACATACCTTCCCAAACATCAGCATGGGAAACAACGTGCAACGTGTTTCCCCTGGAAATGCCAATTAATATCCTCACCTCCTTGGCAGAAAAATATCTTAGACATCCAAATTGAAGCCCTCCCCTTTCCCGAGCCGTTATCAGCTCACTTTCACTTGCGTATACTAACGATGGTAAAGATAATCTCTATTACTGTGTGCGCCACAGGATTTTTTGTATTCCCACCTCTACTCACACCCAACTACTGAAAATGACAAATAATCACATTTCTTGTATGTTATTTTTAGAGTTTTGGCAATTTTTAGTATATTATGTTTTACGTTTGCCAGCCTAAAAACAACATACTTTTTATTTTTTTGCTGTGGTGTACCGTCGTTAAAAGGGCACAAGTACCGAACATAGTCCAGCACAGAGGCTTGTCTTAAAATTCATTTGATTTTTTTGATTCATTATTTTTGTATTGCAAAGGATAGTACACCAGCCTCGCGGCCTCCAAAAAAATTTTGCGTCCGACGCTAATTTTAGTTTGTTTTGACAAGAGTCACGTAAACCATTTTAGGTTTATTTTTCCCCGCAATGCTACGAACATCAAGACTACACGATTGCGAGCAGGCATCCGTGCTTGGTGTTTTATTTTTATTTTTTTTTTTTTGTACATGGATTTGTTGTATCGATCATTTGTGGATGTAATTTTAGTCTATTGATATGAATTTAAACTCAAGTTATTATTTACTATTTTTCATGTGAAACGATACAAATGTCAGACTATGTATTCACGAGAAGACACTCGGTGCTCGGTGTTCTCTTTTTCCTCCTTTTTTTCTCCAGGACATGGGTCGGTCATATTTATCGTTCAGGGTACCCTTTTAATCTGAAGACGTCGGTCTTTTGATATAAATTTATATTTTAATGATAACTTGTCTTACTTTCCCACAAAATGCCACGACAATCTGAACCCCATTGGATATAATTTGCGGAAAAAATGCAATTTTAAAATTTGGTATAGGAGTGGAGGGCAAAATTGGCCTCAACCGATTTTACGAAGGTAGCAATTTTACGAATGTCATAAATGGAAACGTCAGTATTCGTATAATTGAGGGTCTAATGTTGGTATAAATTAAACAAAAATAAAACCAAATTTTATTTGGATGAAAGCTAGGACAAACCTTTTTCTTATTAGAGAAACTTCCTAAGGTGTCAAATGATAGCATTTAAGTAATATTTAATGTAATTTTTTTAAGTAGATAGTTACACATTACTATACATAACAGTTTACACAAAATTTTGAAAATGTTGTCGTGCCGACGAGTGTTACAATTGACCCCGCCTGCTTAGATGTAGAAAATGTACATATGAGGATGTGAGAAGAACAAAAACTACTGGACGCCCCAAAGGGTTAGTACTTCCCAAGTCTGCCAGTATATGGCAGAAGAGAGGAAAGTGTTTGGATGTTATCTTTATATTGTAGAATTTTATGTAAATATTTGTACCATACTGTCCATAAAATGTTACACTCCCAGCTGAGGAGTGATAAATAAATGCTATATATACAGGGAATGTTTGTAAGCTGTGTCAGAAATCCTTCCCCCACTGTTTAGTGGGGAATAAAGCATAGTGCTAGACGGTATTGGCTTTCTCTTCGCTTTTACCTAGCTCTCAGTCTTGCTCCCTTCTGGGCAGCTGCTTGGATCCTTGCACCTATCCACTTCTGCTGGGTCTTGCTCCCTTCTGGGTAGCGGCTCAACCCAAACCTTTCCCCTGTGTCTTACTCCCTCTTGGACAGTGGCTTGGTTCCCACCTTGAGTCTTGCTCCCATTGGGCAGCTACTCGGAAACCAGCTCCGACTCCCCAACCCTCCACGCTGCTCAGAGAGCATGCCCAAGTGGTCTGGCCAGCGTCTCTCCCGCCGCCGACGTCAGAAGCGCCAGGAGGCTTCAGGATCATCAGGGCTGGTGCCAACCCCTGGTTACCCATTGAGGGAGTTCCTCACCCAGCCGACATTAGGGCAATCAGTTGAGTCTAGCCCACAGTATAGTCCCCTCTACCCTGCCAGCTTTTTCCCTGTACCTTACTCCCCTGCCCGAACACCCACCGAAACTCCCTTCCCCCACCCTCTGACACGACGACCCCTCTCGCTAGTCCTCGTCTCCTTGGACCTACCATCCTCCCCACTGGTTGGGTCACCGAAGTCACCTACCTGGGACGACACTCCGAGTGACCCAAGCCCTCGACCCCTGTCGACGCGGCTCCAGGCCCAGTTCCAGAAGCTGTTTGGGCCCGACGACTGAGGCAGCCTGCCTCTGGGGGTTTTCACCCCCCACCTAAGACCTTCCACAGCCGAGGCCATCTACAGAGGGACAGGTCAGTGTATTAAAGTGAAAGAGGAAAAAAATTGTTTTTAGCTCCTTTAAAGATTTTTCTTGATTGTGAGAGACAGACGTACTTCGTGTTATTGATTGCCGCCTGATGAAAATTGTCCAGTTAACAAATGTTTTGTCCTACTTATCTCTCTCTCTTTTCTTTCTATCTCTTCCTCAATCTCTTCTCTTTCTTTCTCTCTCTCTTTCTCCCTCTTAGTACCAGCTCATGTCTTATTTAGTTCTAGTGAACGTAAGTTATCCCTTAAGTGACCATTCACCATTAATGTTTTTGAAAAGCCATGCTGAAAAGTGTATTTTTTTAAATTTCTAATTAATGTTTTTTTATAAAAGTGGAGTGACTGTATAATGTGTCTGTATTTTAGGGGTCAGTACTTTTTTGTCTTCCTGGTGGTGAAGCACTACTGTACTCATTACAAGGCTCTGCGCAGCCTCCACAAGCTGAGGCCAAGCTTATCAGAGATATTCCTTGCAAAACTAACCACGTAGAACTTCTACCAGTAACCAACTGGCTACAGCAACTGCAAAGATTCACTGTCACCACGACACTTATCAAGTCTGAGAAATACGATCCTGTATTCACAGTGTCAGGAAACGACTTCATTGACGTGCCAGGAAACTCCACTCGAGATTACAAATTGATATTTAATATACACAGAGAGTGTGTTGTCTTGTTCAAGGTACAGTTAAAACACAACAGTCTAGTGCTAAAAATAAAATGTTACAATAGATTGGAAGCAAAAATACAGTAAAATTTTGTCATATTGTTTTTTGAGTTTGATAGTGCATAATTCAGTTAGGTGTTATATTGTTTATGTAACGTTAAGAGTTCAGGATATTGTTATTAAATTTTAGATGCCTCTCAACTATTCACCCAGTCAAGTTAGGTGAGCGCAAGGATCTCTACGTGTTTGAGGCTTGTGACACCTGCACCCTTCAGCTGTTAATGCTTACAAAATTCCAAGCATATGGCCATATAGCACACTAACGTACACTAATACAGAACCTTGTTTAACTAAACTCGTGTAAAAAAATAGTCCAAGCTTGTTATAGAGGCAGTATATTTAGATGTTACAAACACAGTTTTGTACTTAATAGAAATTAATATACAAAATCTCAAATCACTAAGTTTTGGCGGATCACAGCAGTCAAAGAGAGTTGGAATAGGTGTGCGCAGGTTTAGGTTAAGGGGGGTGCATCACTTAGGAAGTATATGTGCACATATCCAAAGACAAAAAGTGGGGGTCCGGGGATCATCCCCTGGAAAAATTAGGATTTGAAGATGCAAAGTGGTGCTATTTAAGGAGTTTCCGAACGAATGTATTAACTATACCACTGTAAGAAACTGTAACATTTTTAGGATAAATTATGCATTAAAAGTGAAAACTTTGTTGCAAAATGGGATATAAAAACATACACAATAAAAAAATATTTTAGTCCCTTTTAAGTCATAAAGTATTTCCATTATAAATAACCTACACAAGCTGAAATACATTTTTAATGCAATATTTTTTGTTTAAAATATCTAGAAAACAAAACAAATGTCTGCCACATCAAAAAAAACACATAAGAAACATACATATTAAATCTTGTGTCACATTTAATTGGCAGTGACACTACAAAATATGTGTGAAGACTTGTTTACATAAAATGACTAATAATGAACTCAAATTCATTTTTAAAACTACCAGAAGAATATTGCACAGTTCACAGTAGGTTAGTCACAAAGTTTTTAAACTGTTCTTATTAAAATCATTCTTTTACACAAACAAAGTTAGCACACTTATTTCTTAGAAAGTTCACATGTGTTGAGCTCTGCAGCTCCTACTTTTGATTTCACAATGCTTGTCAAAATAGTTTCTCACACTGTCTTAAAGATACTGTTTGTATTTGAGCACATAATTAAACAATAAAATTTTATATTATAATAAAATTTCACAGACATATTCGTCGATCAAACGGCACCATGTTTCGGAATACGTCAACTATGTCTTCCAGCTGAATGGAAACAGCGAGTGACTGTTCAGTGAGCTCAGCCTGCTCTGTGGCATGGTAGAGCGAAGCTTTGTTTTAACAATTGAAAGTTTAGAGAAGTTTTGCTTACACGAGCAGCTCGTTATTGTAATTATGGAGAATGTTTGCAGCAGCGTATTAAAATTCTGGAAAGTCGTTTTCCTATTGCATTCTGAGAACCATCGCAACCAGTCAACTACGTTTTATGGAGGATAGTTTTCCCCTGTCTCGAACTGCAGTAACCGAACTTCAGCTGCTAATTCTGAAACATCTAAGTCAAACTTTTTAACAATGATCTTGTAATAATTTTCACTGTAGTCAAAGAGACACATTATTTTCCCAGTAGCATTAATTACTGACTTTGTTTCCTGAGAAAATCTTGTTCGTAATCCTTGAAAGTGAGTGTCCAGTATTGGATAAAATGTAAATATTTTCACTTCATCTTTCTTACTACCTACACTTATTCCAGAATTCGAAAATCAGTCTATCATACATGACACCTTTTTCTTTGGGAGGGGGGGGGAGGAGGCGCAGTATTTCAATACATAGTTGAATGTGTTTTTCTTGGATTTTCGTGAAAATATTTTCAAATATTTTGTCATCTATACGAAAATGTTCTAGAGCAGAAGAAAGGCATCTGACATCCTCCATTTCTTCGAATAGGCCAATTTTTGTCAACTGCAGTGTTTTTCTTGTTCTTAAAGTCAGTTGCAAAATTGGATGCATTATTTCCAGACTAATTATAAAACCAAAAGACTTCCTTTGATGCAATATTTCATTTCCTTTTGCTCTAATCGTAGATTCTTTGCTATCCTCAACTGTTTTCTCAATTGCTTCCACAACATGCGTATATTGTTCTTGTATGGCTGTGACTGCTTCTACATGGCAAGCTTTCAATGTTTTTAACTTTGACCCAGCTTCATGTAAAATAGTCTCCAACAATTAATGTCATTTTAGGCTACTTTCATTGAAACTGTAGATCAATTGAGCAATACAAAAAAAATCTAAAATCGGAGGATTTTCGTTATGAAAAGCACAAGTGCTTACAAGGGCAAGATTTAGGCAATGCGCATAATAGTGTGCATACACAATAGAGCTCTTCATTTCTTTACATGCTTGAAATCCAGAAAATTCACCAGCCATTGTAGAAGCTCCATCAAAACATACAGCAACTAAACTGTTCCAGCAAGTGCCCATACTTTTAACAATGTATCAAAATAGTTTCTGCTTCGATTTTTGCAAGCTGATGAAGACTGATAAATCTCTCGACTTGAAATACCTCTCAGTGTGGAATATAGCGGAAAAACACAGCCAATTGTTCACGGTGCCCAAAATCTGAGGTTTCATCAGCAATTAATTAAATGCATTCTCCTTTCATTTGCTCTTCTATTTTTCTAAGCATTATATTACTGACAGCCTGTGAAATGTCTTTCTGTATGCAGTTTCTTAGATAAGTGTAATTTTTTGGCACTTCGTGCATGTTGATTTCTTAAATGGGTCATACTTTTGGAGTGAAGTGACTACTTCAAGGAAAATACATTTTTAATTACTGTATTCGCCGTCATTATGACTACGCACAATGCAAATAGTTGAAACCAAGCCTCATCATGTATTCCCAATTTTTCAATCTTTGTTTTTCCTTTACTTTCATCTCAGCTTCCTTGGTTTCGCATAACAGTGTATCAACTTTTTTTTCCCCTCTCCATGCCGAGTTGGTGACAACACGACTTCTTATAGTACCGTCTACAGTGCCAACAGATGTGCAGTCATGTGAAGAAAAAAAACCACAGGAGAAACAATAGACAACATCATTTTTTTACACTGTATTCCAACCACATGTAATCCCAAAACCATTTAGAATTAAATGATCTCTTATGCATCTTCTTACATATCTGCTTGACTGGGTGTTCCTGTAGGTAGGGTTGGAATGGTCCACGTTGAATATGAGCACATTTTTCCAGTCTCTCCTTTGGTGTAACACAACTGGCAAGTTTATGTGGATAAGTGGTATTAAGAACTTACATGTTGTCTTCTCGCTCTACAAGAATGAAAATAACCTTTGACATAGGTGGACAGGAATGTTGACAGTTTTTCAAACTTTCCTTCAGAATATAAATATTAAGACCCAAAATACTTTTTACTTTCTAAAGTTATATTTTGAAGATTTGTTATTTAAACTATTACATTCTTTATTTAAATTATATGTTTTTATATTATTGTAACATTTATTACTTGTTGTAATTTTTTTGTCACTGCCTTTGGGTCATATAGGCCAACAAAATATTGTGCCTCTTTGTATAAGTCGATAGACACAAAATTATTTAAGTGTTACATGCAATACATTACTGCCGCGAAGCATTCATTAGCCAGGTCTGAAAACATGATTTACGGTAAGTACCAACATCCTAATGACATTGAAGCGCAATTGGGGGTGCAGCTGCGCCCCTTGCACCCCATGTGCACACGTGTATGACTACTGGCGAGTAAAATATTAAAATTACACCCTTCCCTGGTATGACAAATTAATTAGCAGGGTTGGATGGCACACATTGAGCTACATTTGGAAAGATGAAAAAAAAAAATTAATAAAATAATTATCTTGTTAACTATGATTAAAAGTTCTTGTTGGAACACTTTTGACCAGCTCACTGTTTCCAGACCACTGGGAGAAGGTGATGCAGCTGTCACAATAGCCAGAGGCTGCTGAGTCATATATCATCTCAAACTGACCAAGCTTTAAATAAAACAAATATCTAAAAAGGAAACCTGTAAGGAATAAGCACGTGCTAAAACACTTTAATACAAATGTCAATTTTTAAATAATTACTGTTAGTTAATTTTTTTATTTGAATTACAAATCTAATTGCTGTATTTTTTTAATAGTGCCATATACACTTGTGTATAGTGCACACCACAATTTTTGCAACAAGTTCCAGGAGAAAAAATTTTCAGTGCCTTGCTAGCATGTAAAAAAATCACGGAATCCGAGACGGTGAAGCAGGACGAGGGAAGCATCTATGGATGGGCCAAGAGGGGAGAGAAAAAGGGAAACGTGGCTGGCAACAAATAAGAGAGGAGGAAATATAACATTCAAATTGGTTAGAGAGAAACTGAGACTAGGGTAGAGGTGAGACATTGGGTTGTGGCTTCTCCACAGCTATCTATAAATAGCCTGCCAAGGTCACTTACTGTGTGCCAGCCCGCAGGTGTGTCTGTGTGTTGCTGTGTCTGTAAGACACTCGCTATCTCTCTCCCTCCCTTTATATCTCTCTGCTGTTTGACTGCCGCTTCCAGCATGTCCCAGAGGAGATAACGTGCCAGAACAGCAGCAGCTTGCCTGTTTTTTTATTTACGTGACACTTCTTTCCCGAAAAAAAATAAATGTGTCGTCCTTTCTTTCTTCCTTTCTCCCGAAAAAAAAAATATGTGTTGTCATCTCTTTTTTTCCTTACAGAACGATCACCTATCACGAGACGTCAAAATTAACTTCTCATATTGCTTCCACCCGCCACCCAGTAACTTTCATTTCTGCCACTCCAAATTGCTGAGCAGCATACTTTGTAACTGGCAGTTTAAACCTAAGTGTGTAAGCTAGTAAACTTACGGCCATAATCAGACAAGTTTTAAACCCACGTATTGTACACTTTGTAAACAAGAACGTGGATAAAGACAAACAAAAACATAAGGGTTTTAGCAGTGACGGTTACAGCAAAGCGAGGGTAGAGTGGGGAGGAGAAAAAAAAAAGGAAGAGAAGTAATCATGGAAGAATGGGCATGCGGTGAGGAACATTCTGTCTCTTTCTCCCACTCTTTGACGTCAGTTTAAGACTACAACTCCGCCTTCCCTTCTTCGCCATTTTCCACCCCGGTATTTTTTTTTATATAACCCGTGTATAGCATACATCCCCGAACTTTTATCAGTTATTTTGGAATAAAAGTGTGCACTATACATTAGTAAATATGGCCTAGTTTATAGATGTTCAACTTACCCTTTAACCATTGATTCATTGTTTAGGAATTCATTAAATAACCATCCTACCAAAACAAAATGTATTTGCTTGTTATTGTCTTTCGTAAATAACCTAAAAAACTATCATCAAATAGCTTGGGGTTAGTGCTGGAAGTTAATTTGTCAACACATTTAACAAATGCTTTGGTTTTAAAGTACCTAACAATGAAGTCCACAACAAACTTAGGACCATTCGCAGACCCGGACATAAAATTCTAGCTTCTACATCACTTAAAGGCTTCCTCAGTGGAGTAGTAGTCAGACTGCTTGCCTCCCAGCCCCTGTAAGATTACTCCATAATATCGCACTTTGGGAAACATGGTGGACATTGTTGATGCCCGGCTGGTTTTTCTAGAGGAACGCCAGTTACTGTTGCCTGCTCATTCTTCAGTTGCTCTATACTCCCCTCGCTTTCATCTTCATCACTGCTCTACTAAAACTCACTGTTAAGCATTTACCTAAATATCTCTGGTTCTTTCTCACCCTCCCTCCATACTCCCATTCTCTTAAGTACTACTGCAATAATATGATGTACGACATTGTAAAATTCAGGCAACCTCTAAGTTTAAACACCAGAAAACCCCTTGTATTATGAAGTAGCTGGCCTCACCAGTCCCTAAGGTGGACAGTTATCTTTTTTTTTTTTTAATATATAATCTATATTTATTTAAACTTTAAGTTCCCATGGAAGCTTGATACAGCAGATGACATGCCAAGATGCATAATAGAGCCTCTGAGATTTTAAGGTAATTATCGAGCCATAAATATAGTGTTAAAACACGTGCAAGTTTAAAGTGGTGAGATTAAAAGCCCACAGAAGGTTTAGTAGTACTGTTGCCCGGCTTGCCAACAGAGTGTCGATCTGTTGCCTGTAAGTTAAAGTGAATGTTTCTTTATTCAGAAATTCAAGTATAACCAGTGAATGGACTTTCCCCTTAATGTCTGTAAGGGATCCCATTCTGAAGAATCAGCATACCTCAAATGTCTTTTGAGCACAAGTCAGATCTCCAGATATTGTAAAAATTTAGTATTTTAAATGTATCAGGTTAGTGGCAGTCTTTCCAATCTATAGGGCAATAGTGATAATCATTGTTTTTGTAAGTTGTTTGAGGTAGGCCATGTTGGGTGTCTACTTACAGCTGATTGAATTTGCTGCATTTTTTGTCGTTTGTAACTTTTTCTTAAACTTGAGTGTTAAGAAGTAATGCAGGATTTTAATGTTTGTTCAGCCAATGCAGTTAGTAGGGCTTCCTTCCTTTCTTTCCTTTTTGTCTAGCCGAGTAGATGGCTAACTTAGGCTGTTCCAGGGCAGGAAACTAAGTCACTCGGCCGAATGCAATATTTGTTTATTATTTCCAGCCGTTTCAGATATAAGATACAATTTTTGTAAACTGTATTGTTCACGTTAGCCTTGCCATTATCGTTTTTAAAGCTTTAGTCCTTTGTAATTTTAATTTTAAGTATATTCTGGATTAAAGAGAGTTTCCGGAAATACTATGAACAGTGGCGCCCTCGCGCTAGCTTGTGAGCGCGACGGCGGCCATAGCTCAGCCCAGTCTCTCGGCGACCGTCAAGGTGTAAGGATGTGGCGGAGAAGAGCTCGCGATCGGCTAGCCATGCTGCTAGCGTGGGTTGTTGCTCACCACGTGGACCGAATTAGAGCCGTGTAAAGTTCTACTATTCAATCCAGTTTATTTTCTATCCATTTGTTCTCGTAAGGTGAAAGGTAGTGCTGTAATAGCATCGGGTGATTGTGAGGAAAGCGTGCAATGTAGTAGTTTTTTTTTTTTTTTGTTTCCTAAAATTATAATTAATGTGGTGAGCTAAAGTAAACTCCGTGCGCGGGCCTTAATGGAGGTAAATCATGGCTGTGAAGGAAACTCTCTTTTGTAATAATGTAAATTCTATAATGCTGGAACTGACTGCCACGTGTTAATTAAGTATCACCGCTGTAAGCTATCAGCCTCGATAAATAAAAAAAGTTTGTAGTTTCACCACTAAGTCGATCTCTTCTCATTTTCACTGTCGAACCCACCCCATAACTGAGAGTAAAGAGACTTGTTCTGCTGACGGCGTGGTTGATGTAAGGGACACTTCATCGAGGACCTGAGCAGCGAGGTGAATGTGAGAGGAAGTTCAAGGACAGGTCCATCACAGTATAGTACCACGTAACAAATGCAGCAATATTTAAATCTAAAAAATCTTATAGCATTATACAAGTTATTGTTTGGCTATGCACTTAATTCACTGATCGCTAAGGTACTGACACAGATGGGACATGTACTCTGTCGGCGAGGGTGCAAGGGGGTAGCATGGCTGGTCTCTTAACCCTGGGGACTGACCTGCCTACAGGGTGATGCCTGCCGTCTTTCTCCTGGAGGCTGTGTTTCTGTGTCAAGTGAACGCAAAGGAGGATGGGAGGATGATGCAACAATACAGGTGTTTATCCCCCAATGGGAGAGCACGTATGTGCCGAGGTAGGGAGTTGCGTCAGAGGGTGAGCAATAATTGAGGATGTTGTTGAGATGGGAGCTGGGGTAGGGGAGAGGGGAGGAGGATTGAAGACCCACTGGGTGACTGTAATGCTAGCAGAACTATGGCGTGGTTGTTGACAGATGTGCCACATTAGACAGCGGCGGAGACTTCTCTCTGTATCCAATATACCCTGACCTCAAGTGCCCTCCGAACTAGTTTCGTAAACTCCTGTCTAGCCTTCAGCTTCCTCCCTGATCATTTAGGCGTAGCCTGGCTCTAGCACAATATGAGAATTGAGTGGATAGTATTGTTGAGCTGATAGCGTGAGCCAGTATCACCTAGAATCGCCGGAATGGCGTGAATAGCCGTGTTACGGCGGAGCTTATTGTTGGCGTTGGGACGGCAGACTTGTAGAGAAGCGCTGGAAGTACGCCTCAGCACATCCCTAAGTTTGTTTGCAACTCCCAGTTAAAAGCAAATATCCCGTCACTGCTCGGGAAGTGCACAGCAGATGTGCCGCCTCCGGAGAGTGTTATTAAAAGCCAAGGAAGTGCACGTATAGCATCTTCTCCCAAACGTTAAAGTAATTAAGGCAGACCCAAAAACAATCTCCCTGGGCGATCCAAGAAGATGTTGGTTCACTAGAGCCTCAAGAAGGGTGAAAGGAAAGCATGAAAGCCAACAATGGGGAGGATAGGATGAAGAAAGTTAAAAGAGAATTATAAAGGATCGAGTGACAATTGGATTCACTCTGTGTCTAGGAAGTCTGAAAGGCATGTAAAAAAATAGCCGTAGAGCACTAGTTCCTGGGAGAGTCGGCAGTGTCGGTCTTGATGTCTCAGGAACTGGCTCGTATGGTGTAACAGCGGTTGCGAAGTCGCTCACGGTCGTCAGGGCTGCTTCTGGAAGGGGTCCAGTGGTCGCTGTTCTCCCAAGCCTGTAGCTGATGCTGGAAGGGTGGGGTAGAGAATTATACTGTTGCAGACTCTGTAATCTAGCAGTAACAATTGCTTTTTGTGGTTGTCTGGAGTTCTTCCTGGAGCTGAGGGAGCAGTGTAGGATGTTTCCCAACAGTTGAGTTGCAACTGGATTGCTATCTGAGCTTTGGTGGCTCACGCTCGTGTTTTAATACCCTCTTCAGGGTGGTATGTGGTGATTGGCCGGCCGCTTGCGTAATGAGAGATGGCACGGACATTAGTGGTGGTTCCATCCTCTCCTACTGTCTTCCTCTGTGCTGTGGGTGGCGTGCTTACAGGCGACAAGACGTCTCATGGAAAAATATATTAAAAAATCCTTGTTCTTGGTTTTTGGGTAGGAAAAGGATAACCAAGGAAAGGTTTATAGAGGTTTTAAAATACGTGGTGTCAGGGTAGTATGCACCGACATATGTGGGGATAAACTTGGGTCGTGGGAGTAATGTAAGGTGTGGGAGTATGGAACGGGCAGGATGAGGTGGTGGCT
>PNEQ01028599.1:40433-54537 GCA_003012365.1 Medauroidea extradentata | reverse complement strand
TGAACCTAAAAGGGATCCATCACTATAATCCTAACGACCACGTGTTGATTTTAACAATATAACCAAACACAGACCTTATGCTTGAAAGAAATTATATACGCAAATTATACTTACTTGTAATAACGGCCCACCAGATTCCTCTTAGTTTAAAATAGCGTAGTGCAAGTATCAAATTCGTGGTATAAACTTCTTCACATTCACAGCATCGTCATTGTTCACAGCCATATGCGGGTACCGGAAAAAGTATGGCGGGCGGGAGGAAAGATGAGGGAGGGAGATCGGGATACCCACGAACACTCACGGAAATATCCGAAGGTTGAACCAACGCATGCGCAGAATGAATTGATACCTGGAAAACAAAGAGAGAGATATTCTGTGACAAAGACAGAAAGAACTCCACCGATATTTTCACGAAGATTCCTTTTATTTGAAGCTACGAAGGGCTCTTCGTATAATGAAGGGCTTTTCTTCGTCGAAGAAGCCGTAAATTTACAAATATTTCTAACAGTGTATATAACTAGCTGGCCCTGCGAACTCTGTTCCGCCTTAAGAGGCAATAAGTAAGCAGATTTTGGATTAAGTATTTTAATGATCCTTTATTTTTCATGTATTTTGGTGCATAGGTTGCACTCTTCATTGGTTTTATTATCAGACGCAAGAACAAATAACGCAGATGGTCTTCCTGCCCGTGAACATGCTTTGTTGGGAACGATTCGATCATCTTGGTCGCGGCATTGTCAATGATGATTCAAAGAGAATACAAATTACTGATTATTACTGATTATTGATTTCTGACAAAATTTATGATTATGAAAATTTCAAACATACTTATCCATAGACAGAATTATGTTTAGCTGTCATTTGCGTTTTGTTATTCCATGTCATATGAGTTTTTTAATGCCACATTTTATAGTGACTTGTATTCTCTTTGACGTCACACGGGAACGCGGTCGAACGGGATAAAAAGTATCCTATGTCCTTCTCCTGGTTCTAAGCTGCCTCCTCTCCAAATTTCAGCCAAATCAGTTCAGCCGTTCTTGAGTTATAAATAGTGTGTGTAACTAACACGACTTTCTTTTATATACCATATAGATGACTAAAAGCTCGCTTAACGGTTGAAGTTTGTTATATAATTCAAATTGTGTGTGTGTTTTTTATACGGAAGTCGTTTCCATAATCCTAAACAATTCCTCCCCGCACCACCTACGATGTAAGTAAAAAGGGAGCTTAAATCAAAAGGAATACAGTTGCTTGCTTTTTAAGATTCAGATTTTTTCACAGGAAAAAAAGGAGGAAGGATGACAAGGCCACGCCATACAAAATAATTTGAAATTAACTTTAACAACGTAAATTCCTGGCTGAAAAATGTAGCGCGCTTCCCGCGTTATAACAAAGCCATTGCAAAATATCATAGCGTAATAAAATTGGTTGATTAGCGAAATGCCTAGTCGAAAATAGAAATATTAAAAACTTTCAAGACATAAGTTAAGGTCAGATAACCAATACAATAAAGAAAAGGAGGCTGACATGATACCAAAACTATAAACCTAGAAAAAAACCTGTAGCACAACATGCATATTTATACACACAACCTTAACTTTGAGGACTGCTACAATGTCAAAGTTGTGATCCTTAAAAAAAGCTGACAGCTTCAAAAGATCAGAACTCTGAAAGTGGAAATTAGCCTACTAATTGATTCCCCAGTCCAGAAAATACCCTAATTTCAACATTCGCAAAGAAATTTACATATTTTATTTTAATCACTCTATAGAAAGGGGAATATATATGTTGGTATATTTGAAAATCTAACATCCCTCCAGGCACCAAGTGCTGCTGTCTAATATTTATTTATTAATTCCATGTGCTACAGGAGTTGCTTCTGAGATCTGGCAACACTGTAAAACTAAATTTAAATAGACTTGGAAATGACAGAAGCCATTTAACTTAAATTTAAATTGAAAAGAAACCAATTCTCCGTTTTAAATAATCAAATTTATGTAACTTAAAATTCAGGAAATCACTATGATTGGTCAGTTTGCACACATTAGTGATATCAGCGCTCAAGCGGCAGAAATTTTCCCTGTGAAAAACTTTTACCATTGATCTTTCTAACCTGAGTAGAGTTAATCTTACCGAAGCTAATATGCCTGCCATTTTGTTCGTCCACTTTTCCACATGAAGAAGGCCAGGTGGTCGAAATTTTGTGCTACTTTGTTTTCTTGAGATTGCGTTTGTTTTACTTTGTTGCTGACGTTCATTCCAGATTCTTTTTTATTATTGTATTTCTGACACGTCTTTTAACGCCTGTCTTGAAAGTTCTTAAAATTACATACTTTTCCAGAAAAAAAAACACCAGCCAACTGGTGCAAAAAAACTCACAACTTTTTTAACGGAATGCTGTGAAAAAAAATTCAAGACTAAGTTTAGTCATATGATATACAATTATAAACATGCGTTCTGTAAACTACAGCAACGTTCGTACGAAAAAAAAAAGTATATTGCTTTATTTTGGCTTATTTGCAAAACAAAATTGGTAACACTTTAGACGCAAAAATCTTAAATACACACACAAACACACACATATACATGAGGTTTACTGTTGCCAAAAAAAATTAGGTACAAATTATGATATATTTGTAAGAAAACAATGTACGGATTCTTAGATATAAAAATTACGTTGCTTCGAAAAAAAATTCAATATCACTGGAAAATTACGCGCTGATTGGCAAATGTGCAGCGAAGTAGTACGCTGAACTGGTAAAACAATTTCAAGCTGAAAGTTAATTTCTACTCACATAAATCGCCTTGCTCTAGCGTGGACTGCCTACTCCCTGGGGAGTATTTAGGATCGCATATATAATCCTTCACTATCTTCCTTCACCCTTCCCACCCTCCAATGGGCTGGTGACCTTTAGGCTCTCTGCCAATTGATAATCTACCCCGCCCTTTACACCCCACTAAACCACCATGCGACATCCTAACACTTGCGATCCTTTGTGCGAAGTTACATCTAGTTCCTATTCAGTTACACGTGATAACTGTATGCACATTAGGAAGTAGCTCTCGTTCGAAAATGTTCAGTAAATTCACACTAAGATTAATTCTACTACAGGTTAGAAAGATAGTGTGTTTTCTTATGGGAGAGTTTGGCACAGGGAAAATTTCTGCCGCTAGTTTCACTGCTATCGCAAAGGGACAAGAAGAACACGAAACTATAGTACAATAAAACTTAAATAGACTTGGAAATGACAGAATTCATTTAACTTAAATTTAAATTGAAAAGAAACCAATTTCGCGTTTTAAATTATCAATTTTATGAAACTTAAAATTCAGGAAAGCTCTGTGATTGGTCAGTTTACACCCATTACCGATACCAGCGCTCAAGCGGCAGAAATTTTCCACGTGACAAACTTATAAAATTGATCTTTCTAACTTGTAGTAGAATTGACCTCAATCGGTAGTCTATTTTATGAAAGAAATGAAAAGCATGTTTGCAGTACAATGCTACGGCCAAGTTTACTGCATTTAATTTAACACAAAATAACTTATTCTTAACATGTTTATGCCAATGTGGAGCCAACAAAAGCAAATTACAACAGACAGTACAGAATTATTAGACAAATACGAAACAAAGAACTCGTATTTGGGAGAATCTAGAATCTATTCCCGAACTTGACATCCCTGACTTTGGTTCTCCATTGTTTCCTGAAATCAGGATGGTTCTTTAACAAAGGCCACGGCCGATTCCTCTATCAATTCAGGTCCGTAAGTTGAGCGTAACTTTGCTAATTACCTCATTGTTTACGTTCTGTAGAGCCCACGTGGATTAAAAATAAACTAATACATACACACATAACTTGGAAACAATTTTAATATGTAGCCCCGCTTCACACGAAAATTGTACGTATTTTTCGTCTTTGAAAATTTGATATTGCTGCTACTACTACTGATCATGACAATTTTCAGGGTTGCCACTAAGTTTTATTTTAAAATTCCCCGACACTTTCCAGACTTCCAGAGCGAATTAATTATTCCCCGACACATTTTTACAACTCTTGTATACGAAATTCCCTTCTGAAATTTCAATATTTTCCAGGAATCTCTTTTACTCCCTGACAATTCCTGTGATTTCTTTGTTTCCCGGACGGTCTGGATATCCGAGAAAGTCAGAGAATTTTAAAATAGAAACAGAGTCACAATCCTATAAAATTGTTATAATCAGTAGTAGTACCAATATAAGTTTCCAAGACGAAATCTTAAGTACAATTTCCACATACAGCAAGGCTACACAGTCAAATTGTGTGTGTGATTATTTTTAATTTACTTGGACTCTGCGACAAGTCAAAAATGAGGTCACTAGCGACGGTTACGCTCAACTTTACAGATCTCAATTGGGAGAGGAATCGGCCATGGCCTTTGTTAAGGAACCTTTGACTTCAGGAAACAATGGAGAACTGACGTAAAGGATATCAAGGTCGGGAATCAAATCTACAACCTCCCAAATACGAATCCTGTGCTTTACAGTTGCGCCTTCATGCTCGTTATTGAGATTATAGTTGCAGTAGTCTTGAAGAGCCGCGTGTTCCACATCAATTTAATTATAAAGTAAGTTACTTGAAACGCTGAAACCTGAAACCTTTATATATAGTCTGAAGATGATAATTTACTTTATTTATGATAAGGACTTTGTGTGTTTGAAAATAATTTAGCATATAGTCCGTAATATCTCATTTCAGTGTAAATTATTTTTTAGAGTAAGACACTTGGTTTTTGTTATTCGTATGTTCTCGTAACTTGCAAATTCTGACTTCGACATGTCGCTATGGAAAAAATTATGAGGTAAAAAAATTTAAGTGGAAAATGCAGTCACAAGTAACGCCTATAAAACGAACACTATGTCGTGGAAATACAAAATTATGCATTCTTGCCACGTGAATACCCGACCGGAGACGCCTTCCGGTTGAACGGCCGAAAACGCCGCAGACGGGCATAATTATTAAAAACACGTATTGCGGGGCGGCGGGCGAAGTTTTAGCACGAGATGCGGGATCGAAAAACAGGCCTGACGAGTCTCGCCAGCAGCCAATTACGGAAGGCGCCGTTAGCGCAACAACTTTCTTCCGAACAGGAAGTTGTCTCGCGAGGGGATGATGATGATGATGATGATGCCATGAACAAAGAGAACTCTCTCCTGCACAGTTCCCGACGCAACATGAACGTGGGTGCGCGCATAACATCGCACAAGCACTGCAGTTACATTGTCAACTAACAACTGCTCACTTTTATGGCTATAACTCATTTCTTCTGCTTTTAAGGCTTCGTGGTTTAGTTTTGCAGTGGTTTCGAAAATATGTTTTTTAACACAAATTAATACGTACATCAAAAATTCATTCTTACAGCTTTAACACTAATATATATCATTGTAAATGAATTTTTCTGTTGCAACACACCAAACAGTTCTTTACATTTTTGCTCCTGAAATATCACATATTTTGTTGTCAAAATAAGCCAAAATGTAGCAAAATAATTTTTTGCTAGCAAACGGTACATTATTTTTAAAAACGCTCTGGCAAAATTGTGTGTCGTATGACTGTACATAGTCTCGAATTTTGTCAAAGCATTTGGCTAAAAAAATATACGAGTTATTTGCAATTGTTTTAAATAAATGAAATATCATTACCTTAAAGGGGAAAGATAGACATTAAATTGATGTTCTACAATAACTCATGTTTCAAAATAATTTTGGTAAATGTGGCAATGTTGAGGCATATAAGATATTTATAATGAATTTTTTAGATCATAATAGTGTTATATATTAATCTTATATCGGACTTGCAATCATTCTTGAAAGTTAGGCTACCTATATTTCTATTGTCATGATTCAGCTTAACAAATTAATTAAAGATTCCATCATAATTTATGTCATTCAGTTTATCAAGAATGTACCCTATGTCTTGGCGAAAATAAATTTCTGATAATACAATCTTAGTAAGTGTTATGGCTCGAAAACTGTGTACAAGAAAATTATATCTCCCCCCCCCCCCCCCAAATAAAGATGATTATTTTATGAAACCTTAACGAGACCAGCTTTGTATACCTGTATCCCAGTTTTGCTCAACATCGTTCTTACCATGCGGTATAGTTTTTCTACACAAAAAATGTTATTTTTCGTTTAACAAAAATTACTGATTCGTAAAATCACAGAGTTTCTGATAAAACCATAGAGTTTCTGTATTGAAAACAAAAATCTTAAAATTACTGGGGAGCTGCGATATCTGCATTCGTTTAAGCTCAAGAAAATTACTATCGCAAAAACAGTATAAATAAAAGGTCATGGCATTAGAGTCATCACATAAAATTCAAGGCCACATTAAAATTTAATTAGTAATATGGTATGGTTCGATTTGAACGTTGTCAAGGCGTTTCGTTACATACAAAACAACACTATGCATCGTAGTTTTGTTATGTTAAATCACATCCGAGCGAGGTGTGACACATTCAGGAAGGCCCGGATTCTATCACTGGCTCCAACGATCCTGATATCAGTTTTCGTGGCGAATGCTCGGGGAGTTCCTTGACAACGGCTTGGCCAACACTTTTCCTAGTTCCAAGTAAAGTTGTGTCTAGCCATCTCTAATAACCTCGCTATCTGAGAGACGTACACTCTAAATCTTAATTAGTGAATATTCACTGATTTCCTTTAAGAGCGCAAACATCTCACAAGTGAATCAGTGAATATTCACCGGAATTATTCCATTGTTTTCAAAGAACAGTTTTCACTTATTTAATCCGTGAAAAATTACTGGAAAATCTGTGGAGATTCACTAATGAACTTGTGGAATGTTGGCACTCTTTATCGGAATCAGTGAACAGTCACCGATTTCATAGTGGTTTCTCACACTGATTCAATTTGTTGAAACTGCTCCATCCATCGGCGTGAATAACTGATAGTTTACTAATTCAGAATTAGAGTGTAAATTAAAAAAAAAAGTTTAAAAAAGTCAGGTTATTAGTTAGCGTCATTAACAGTACCATTTGGAAAACGCACCCACATAATAATTAACGTCTAGACTTAACGACCATGCGTTAAAAACAAGATGTGAAAGAACCTATGAACCTACACTTTCCCTTGTTCAATTTCTGCATTGTAATAAACAGTATTTGTAAGTTACAATGTCACAATGACTTATTTCACATATTTTTCTAATTCGGTATAGTATAAGAGATGAGGTAGTAATAAAATTATCAAATAATAACTGTTTCAGTTCCTTAAAAAAAAACACGGGAGAATCAAGTAACTCTTACATCGCCATGCAGACGACATATTACAGTAGTTTCAGAAATATTTAACAACTGGTAAGTAAGTAGGCTACTGCAGGAGGTTTAATTTATTCAAATAGTAAAAACAATTTTTCTCAACAGTTGAAGGTTACAGCCACCGAAGAAATTTATGTTGATATATTTCTACTGTAGTTATAAATACTATCAGGCCTACAAACTAGTGGGATGTTACGGGCAACATTAAAATATGCAAGTGTTCACTCACCAGTTGTTAAAAATATTTCTGAAACTACTTTAATATGTTGAGTGTGTGTGGTAAAAGAGAATTAAGTAAAATTTACTAGGCTACAACAATTACACACACTGCAAACTGCTCCCAATTGAAGCAAACTTCGACATTTTATGAGCTGTATTATTGAAATCGTCATTGTTTGGTCACATTTTAAATAACGTAATGAGACAAGTTTCTTGATCTATTTTGGATAACATAAAAAACGTGAAATTTTGCCTTAACGCGTAAAGATTGCTTCGAAAAATTCTAACGGTGTTAAAAAAAACGCGAGAAACTATTTCACAAAGCCACGGCTGAGTGAAAATATCATGACTACGCATTGCAAAGATCATCTTTTTTACGGCCACAAGATAACGTAATGTGGCAAGCTAATCCTAGGCTTAAAGAAAACAAAACAAATGAGCCACCGTTTTTATGATACCAGCTGTTGCGCATTATATTTTTCTGTGGGACAACAGAACAGTATTCGCTAAATTTTACGGCAGCGAAGAAATTAGAACGTATTAAAACACACACAAATTATTAACCACAGGAATCAACAAGTTCATATTTGTATAGGAGAAAGTAATAATTCTAAGTGTTATTATCATAAGGCAAGCCATATAATCCATCGTAAATTACGTATCGAGCCCGTTGAACATTTAATTTGCAATACATTTTGACCAAAACCTAAAGGATTGCAGCATATATATATTTTTTTTTTTCAAAACTCAAATACTTTGCACGAGCTATCGTACTTGCGAGCTACAGATGAATTTGAGAGTCCAAGAACAAAATGAAAAAAAAAAAAAAAAAAAAAAAAAAAAAAAAAAAAAAAAAAAAAAAAAAAAAAAAAAAAAAAAAAAAAAAAAAAAAAAAAAAAAAAAAAAAAAAAAAAAAACTGAATTTCAAACAGAAAATAAAATCCTTACGAGGCAATACATAAACAAGCTAACTATTTGTACAAAAGTGAAAGTCAACTGCGTACTAAACTACCCAGGACATTAGTTCCGAAAACAAAAGACTTTTTTTGTATTTAAACTGGCGTGCATAGTTTTCGTTGTGGTCCTTTTTATATGGGTTTAGAACGGTGACCATAACATCATCTTCATGAATGATGTGAATGGTAATAACAGGTCAATGGAGGCTTCTAGTTTTGTGTTACAAATCCGGTTGCTATTTATTGGTGTTTGTAGCCTTTTTGAGAAGCCCCGCAAATCATGTTTCTAACAAACGTGTTAGGGGGAGCAGTGACTAGATAACTCGCCTCACAGGGCGATCCGCCGGCCTCCGTAGTATAGTCAGGCGCCGATCTACGGTGCGAGAGGTCATGAGTTCGAATCTTAGCTCGAACATGACTGTTATCTTGTCCCTTTAACTCGCTACGCACTCATCAGCACTGCGCGTTCAAGTGCGATAAAATCATAATTTTATAAATTTATGAAATAGAGTTATTTTGTAAACGATACTTGTAAGTACACTTTCCTCTTACAAAACAATTTTAGCTGACATAGTTTTCTCTTAACGGTGCGACGAAGTCGAAATTTGCTTGTTCTGCTGCCATGCAAACAATGAAAACCAACTAACCTACTTGAATAAAATAATTCACTGTGATATTACATCCCAAGAGCTATGAAATAAAGTATTAAAAATAACATAACGTACCTAATAGTTTGCATTTTTTAAATTGCAAAAGTATGGGGAAAAAATTGAAAATTCGGCCATTTTTTTTAAAACACAAAAATGGTTCACGCGATTTTTTAAAAATATTTTATTACGTAGCCCGTGTCATGTTACTTCACTTACGTCAGTCAATTGGTTCTCACTATTTGCATGGCAGCAAAACGTGTCAATTTTGACTTTGACACACCGTTATGAGAAAAGTACACCAGATAAAATTGTTTCGTAAGAGGAAACTGCGCTCACAAGTATCGTCTACAAAACTAACACTATTTCATATAAGTATAAAATTATGTTCTTATCGCATTTGAACACCCTTAAGAGTACGTGGTACATAATTCAGCACTAAAAGCAACAGTTTAGAACTGTAGGTTCCTCGAAGTCAATTTGCAGAAATAAAAAAACAGCAATCCCAGACAATATTTTTTTTTTTTTTTTCAACTTTCTGAGCAAAAATTTTTCTCGAGTAACGTATATCTCAAGAACATTCTCTGACGCCGAAATCTCGTACATTTAACTCCGGCATATAGATCAAATGCATCATTTTGGGTAAATATTTGCTCATAAAGTTGGCAAATATAATTATCAAGGATTGTTATTTTGCAGCTATTCTATATTGACTTTCAAAAAGTGTAAATCTCAGTTGTATAACTTAGCGTTTATTTATCGACCACGCCCTCTTAAGAGTGTGTGGTAGATAAATAAACGCTGAAAACATAAATCGATTTCTACGCTTTTTTTGAAGTCAATATGGATAAAATACTTAATGACAATCCTAGATAACGGTGTTTGCCAATTTTGAGTAAATATTTATCCAGAATTACTAATTCGTTACTCGTGATCTCTTGCGCTGCAGTTAAATGCACAAGTTTCCGGCCTCAGAAGTTAGTAACAACGGAAACAATTTTGTTTAAAACGTTGTCTAAAACTATTGTCTAGGATTGCTAGTGTTCAATTTTCGCAAATTGGCTTCAAGAAAACTACAGTTATAGATCAATGCTTTAGCGTTGAATTATGTACCACGCCATCTTAAGACCTAGTTGATAAAGTCGTAAAACCCTCTCACCTCATCCCAGACGATCCGGGTTCGATTCCTCGAATTTTTGGAAGTGGGAATTGTGTCGGACAATGCCGCTGGTCGGCGGGTTTTCTCGGGTATCTCTCGTTTCCCGTGACCCTCTCACTCCGGTGATTCTCCAATGTAGGGACTCATCGCGCGTTATTCTTCGGGACAAGCAGATGCCTATGTGCGCCCTGTCGTAAGTATGCATCTGGGTGTGATATAGTTTATTCACTGAAAACTGAGCACTCCACAACATTTATAGTAACCAAAAACTGTATTTTGTTGGGGTTTAAGATGTTAAGTTCTGAGAATGGGGTAACATTTACACTAGTTTCTAGTTTAAGGGAAGTTAAATATTAAAAATAGTAAATACGAACCAAATTATTTTACGCAGTGCTCACTTTATTGTCAACAGTCTATACCTTAACCTTGGGTAGCCTCCTCATACGATATTTATTGAAGAAGCGTGCTACAATTTTAAAATTATAGTAGCAAAGTGTGTGTTCGCCTTGGCAATAAGTTTAACAGTTCAGTGTTAAAAAATAACACGCTTGAGACCCCAAAACATGGCAACGGTAGATATGATGGTTAGAGGCACGAGTATTTCGCGTATTAATCTGGTAACAGTCTAGACTTCTCAGTCCTATACACATACTGGCCAAAGTCGAATATCCATTGGCTCCTAACCGTACAAGTGGGTAGCCCCACGAATTATTTTATTATTTACTACTGGCTTGCAACCTCTAAAGGACTGTATAAACAGCTGTCGTCTAATAACAGAAATTACAGTGATATACAGGTTATTGGCGTTCAACCTGACCTACAATCAATACGTGAAATACTCGTGCCTCTAACGATGGTTTATCGCGGGAAAACTTGACTGTTTGCTGGGCTTCAGCGTACGTTCAGCTTACAAAAAGATGACTGGCTATCGCTTGTACGTGAGGCTGTTGTCCCAATTTGACTGAGCCAGTGAGAATCCCGCTAATGGCAATATTTAATGTCCGTTATTGGTCTGCAGACAGCTACGGAGAGTCAGACCTGCATTACCCAACCATACATGTTGCGAGAAACTACAGTGTTTACAAGGTTATGTTTGCACAAAACATTTTCGCGATATACCATCATATCTAAGCATCAGGTAAAAGGGCGAGATAAAGCTACTGTGTGTCCACTAAAACGGGTACTTATCGCCAAATATCATATCTACTAATGTTTGTTTAATATATGGCTACCCGCCAAAATTTACGACTGAAGATATTACACATTATCACGTGAAGTACTGGAACATGCCCAGGGCAAATGAGTGAATTCGATTTCCAATTGCACAACCAGCCAATACTGTCTGACACGTTGAAAATTACCATTTTTTACTTAAGGGCGCGGTTCACCTCAGTTTTCAACGCCTTGTTTTATGTTTATATTTGTACCAGATATTATTTTTCTTATTTTAGACATAAATTGTGATTAAATCTTTCTCTTAGGAAGTTTGTGTATCTCTCATAGTTTTTGCGTAATGAGTCGTAAACGTCAAAATTTGTACTTTACGGTTTTATGCACGCCACTAAAACCAACTGACATACCAAATCGAAAAAAGTTTATGTATAACAATAGTGTAGGCTAACAGTTGACATATATAAAAATAAAAAAATAAAACATTTTTGTAATCAACAAAAATGCTGAATTCTAAAGTGAAATTTTTTAAAAAATACAAAAATGTATTTATTTTTTCTTATATATGTGTCAAATTATTTAGCCTACAACATTGTAATACACTGTGAATTTTTTTCGGTTTGGTATGTCAGTTGGTTTTAGTGGCGTGCATAAAACCGTAAAGTGCAAATTTTTACGTTTACGACTCATTACGCAAAAACTATGAGGGATACACAAATGCCCTAAGAGGAAGATATAGTCACAATTTGTGTTTAAAATATGAAAAGAAATATCTGGTACCAATATAAAAAAATTAAAAAAGACGTTGAAAACTGAGGTGACCGCGCCCTTGACTTCGTCCAGCATGTCTACGATGCGAGAGGTCCTGGGTTCGAATCCCGGTTAGAGCATGGATTTGTGTTGTCCCTTCACCTCACTTCATCCTCATCGGCTCTCAACACCACGTTGTTAGAGCGTAAAACCCTATCACCTCACCACACCTTCGTGCAGCTTGTAAGACGATTATAGGGTCAAGAGTAGACTAAATTATAACTACACTAATAAAAATATTAAAATTAATGCCAGCAAAGACGCGATTTTTGCTTTATTTTTGCGCGTCAACGAGAGTTCAATTAAGGTAGAACGTACTAAATTTAAATTTCATCCCACAAGGGTAAAAAAAATCATCCCTAAAAATTGGGGTAGGGGGGAGACTTTCCCAAACTTTCCGTGCAAAATCAGATGCACTATAGCTAGATACGCGTGTTGTTAGTTGGCGACAGACCAGCATTACCTACAGAGGTAAGAAGGTCTCGCCAGAAACCTAGACCAAAAAAACTAAGCAACTAAAATCATGGTTTGCTGCATCTGAAACGGAACACATTACAGATGATTTAGAATAAATTGCGATCATTTAAATTTCTTGCCTCAAAATAAATGGCAAGATCATCACACTCACTAGGCCTACAGACATGTCTTAATAAATTTTTAAAAAACTTAATTTCAGAGAGAATATTTAAACCACAAGATTACCAATTAGCAGCTCCAACTGCTGTACGAGACACCCCAGAGACAATTAGAACAGAGTGAAAATGACCAACTCAACTAACAATCAGATTGCAGTTGGAGAACAGCTGCGCTGTGTAGTCATGTTTCCAGCAACTGTCAGGACACACGAGGTCTATCGCGCATGTCCACTGCACGCACTGATGTATAAGCCACGTCGCGGCGTGTGCCACTTCGGCTGACGATGGAATCGATTGGGCTTACGGTTACATGGGTGCTGTTAATGCTAATGAATGGACTCCCGTGCGAACACAACACGTGCTGCCTTGCCTACAAAGGATGGGCTACTATCAACGTTTAGCAGCAATAACCGTCATACACACAGACGGTTTTGTTACAAAGTTGTTACACAGTAAAGTTGTACAACTGTGACAAAGTTTACCTGACATTGCAACGACATTTTTTATGCTATTAGGAAATTTTACCTCGCACGTTGTATAATAAGCACACCAATTTTGCAGACTGCAGAAAATTAGGTCCTCTTCCAAAAAGCTTTCCTCTGAAAATCTGAAAATTAATGATGTCACAACAAAACACGCCTTCATACGAGTGTACATAACAATGCGAGAAAATTACTCCACGCTTTATCTGAAACGAACTTGGGAGAGCAACCTGGTTGTTTACCAAATCATTCATATGAAAGAAACTGAAAAATTAGATTTAAATAATACCAGTAATAGTTTAGAAAAAAAATAATATAAAATGTGAAGAAACTCAGGTCAGAAGTGATCAGAAAACAGGAAGAAGAAACATAGTGAACGGATGAAGCAGTACTGCAAGAGAAAAAAATTAACAAAGGATCGAAATTGGCACGTGGTAAAATGGCCCAACCGAGAGGGCAAAATTATTATAATAATAATGGCGACTGCTACGCCTACATGAAACTTAGAGAAAATCGATACAGTACTGTCACAAAAAAGAGGCTTCCAGGTTGCCTATGTAAAAGTTCCACATATCTTGAATGTGTAACTCTTTAAACTACACTACATTCAATAATGCGCAAAACATTTTAGAAACCAACACCGATTACGAACATGTGTTTAAAATATCACAAATATACGTGTGTGTGTGTGTGTGTGTGTGTGTGTGTG
>PNEQ01028599.1:0-40333 GCA_003012365.1 Medauroidea extradentata | reverse complement strand
GCAGTTGCGAGACAGAATTTTCATTGGCCCAGTCAAATGGGAACACAAAAGTAACGAAAAAGGATAGTGCACCGATATGTAATAACGTCGGAAGCTAGCAAACCAAGTTTATCTCTATAGTTCACTCTCGAAATTCTGTTGGGACTCTTCCCATTGCCGAGGCCAATTTCACAAGTATACTAACAAACCAGTAAAAATGCTGTACCCAAAAATATAGTATAAAACGAGCTAAAATACAGGAAAACTGACGCAACTGTTGGAAGTAAATCCTCAAAACAAATAACAGGATATAAATACACAAGTAACAGAACGCGGCAAAAAAAATGCATCGTATGGAAAAATTAATATCACAAATTAGTATGCCAGAAGTAAAAGACAGTAAGCCCAGCCGTAACAGAGATTACTTCTATTGACAGAAATCCTCGCCAAAGTAACAGGCACAATGCTGAATATAACAAAAACAAATTTCATAATATCGATTGAATTAATATTAACGTTGTCAGTTTAATGCTACAGTACGTGCATTGACTTTCAAAAGAGGAAAAAAAAGACTACTGAATACATATTTTCTCCGTAATTGGTTTGGATTGGCTCAAAACCCATTTTACTATAATTTATTGTACTGATACAAGAAAACCCCATACACACCCACTTTCCAAAAAAATGTTGTAAAACTACAAGGTTGATCTTAAAAAAAAAATACTGAGTACTGACCTACGCTTCTAACTGCGTAAAGAGTAGTCCTGTATTTGTACTTGAAAAAGAGAAAAAAATTTAATTTGAACCATGTATTTTTTCTTATTATTAAAATGAACTTATTTGTCAAATAACTGTTAAATGATTAATATGTGTAATAATTTTGAGAAAAAAACGTGTTCGTAGACACACCAAGATTCGAGCCTACATTCTCCGCGCATAATGACCACGCAAGATGAGAAGTAACAAATAATCAAATGTGACGAGTGAAGCCAAAGAACATAAAGGTAGCCGCCTTGCGCGTTGCGAATACAAGAAGTGCACAGATCTATGGGCGATACAGACGCGTATCACGCCTCACCATGACCTCTAATCGCAAGTCAACGAACTGGCGTGCAGTATTCTCGCCGACAACTCGCCCCTACGAGACTTTCAGAGGTGACCCTATCATTTTATGTCGTAATATCTGAAACGAACATGTGTTCAATCCGTCTAAAAATCTGTAAATATTCTAAACCAAGATTGTCAAGCCAAAATACCAATAGCTCCGAGAAAGTAGGTTATATTGATTAGTAGATTATTTGAAAAGTACACACGCGTGTATATATCTTTGAATGAAATATGTAACAGTCACCACGTAGCCTACTTTCAATAATTTTCGAATAAACTTGTGTCGGCCGAAGTTCTACACACACCGTTCGGCGGCGTGGGCAGGCGGTCAGCTTAAAGGTGTTCAAATGCGATAAAATAGTAATTTTATGTTTTTATGAAATATTGTTAGTTTTGTAGACGATACTTGTGAGAAAATGTTCTCTTACGAAACAATTTTATCGCTCATAGTTTTCTCACAACGGCGTGTCAAAGTAAAAATTTCCTTGTCATACTGCTATGAAAATAGTGAAAACCAATTGACCTAATGTAACAAAATAATTCACTGTGAACTTGCATTCCATGAGCTATGCAATAAAACATTTAAAAAAACCCACAACGTAATATTTTGAATTTTAAAAAACATCGCATAGTTACAGAAAAAAAGTTACAAATTCAGCAATATTTTCTTTCTTAAATACAAAACAGTTCGCGGAATTTTTTCAGATGTTTTATAATGTAGTCCATAGTATGTTATTTCGCTGTGAATTATTTCATATACGTCAGTCAATTGGTTTTTCACTATTTGCATGGCAGCAGAACATGCATATTTTTTTAACTCTGACGCACCGTTATGAGAAAACTACGCCAGCTAAAATTGTTTCGTAAGAGGAAACTGCACTCACAAGTATCGTCTACAAAACTAACACTATTTAATATAAATATACAATTATGACTTTATCGCACTTGAACACCCTTAAGGGGGAGTGTTAGATATATGTTTTTTTTTCCGAGCCATAACATTTATTAAAGTTGAATTATAAAAATTTTCTCTTTTACAAGACAACGGATATGTGCGATAAACTGCTTGGCATAAATAATAATGGAATCTTTCATTAATTTGTCATGCAGAACCATTGCAAGGGAATTATAGGTTAACTGCACCAATCAGAGTAAGATTATTTTTATTCCGTGCATTTATAATTTGCCAAGGCAAGTGAGAATAAAACCATCCATTCAGAGACGATGTAGCAGAGCTGCAGGTGCGCACATGACGCATTGAAACGAAATGTTGCAAAAATCTTTTCGCCATAAAATCGGGGCTCTACCCGTAAGTTATCTTATGTTTAGTTTGAAACTGCACAATATATTTTACACCGTATATGTTGCAATTCTTCGATGTAACCTGCAGCGTGCATTCAGACGAACGGGCATCGCAAAACCCAGGGGAAATTACCGCACAGCTGGAAAAAATAAGGCTTGGTAGAGGATGAGGATAGGGGTGGTTTTCGCCATGTTCGTGCGTGTGCCTACGCGCCAGAAAGGCCATTATGCTCGAGCAGGTGCACTGCAGCAGATAAGCACTCTATTTTTTACACCGGCCGACGACACGGCGACGACAGGCGGGGAGGGTGGGAGGTGGTTAGTGGGAGGGGGAAAAGCCCGCACAAAGACGATTGCGCGGCGAACGTGATTTTTTTGCACCTCTCCCGGCGCACAGGGTTTTAGCTGGAAACTGTTCATCAAAGGCCCGTCCAGTCTGCCCCCCCCCCTTTCTTTTTTTCCCAAGCCCCACAAGGCTCACACCCAAGCCACCAAACCCCTTGAAAGCACCTGTTTGAGTCCGCCGCTGCCGAAAAACACTCCCCAGTCAAGTCTCGTTTCACACAGCAACACACTCGTCACCTCTTGACCTATCTGTGTCAGCATGGCTATTCACACACCCCTTCCCTTCGTCGTTAGCCTTTTTAATTTACCCTTCCACTTTCATTAACCGTCCAACTACTGACCGTAATCTCTAAACTGTTTCGAAAACAAGAGCGAACGACTGAAAGAGAGAAAGCTGCTGTTTTAACTAGAGCTGGTTCGCGATACACAGGCAATTCTGAAGTCCTATAAGTTCATTTATAGTTGGGCAGTGTTACGTAAAAAAAAAACTATTCAATCCACATTTACATTTATACGCAGTAAAGTAATATTGACGTCCAGTGGAAACTGACAGCCATATTTAACCGATAATCTCATATTAACGAAAATATGTCACAGCTTGTAAAGTAAAACAGAACACAAAATCGCCTTGCGGACATACACTATACGGATATGTTTTGATTTTGTCGATTTGAGGGTTGACTCATTTTTGCATAACACTGTCTAGTTTATAGCAATCCAAGTAACAACAGAAGAGTATAGATTGTAACGTACTCAAAAGTTGATGTCTAAAGTGACAATACATAAGACAATTATTGTTCTAGACAAAGCGGTCCTCAAAAGTGATCCCTTTATCCGGTAATATCTATACCATAAAATGGAGTATCTTGAAACACGCGGAGTAACTTGGAACATTTTTTCAATATTTATTTTCTCATTTTTTATTGGTGTCACTAGAAGTAAATTATTTCCCTCCCATTAGTGGCTTTTAATATACTTAAACATGCACAGTACAACCCTACCTTGCTTGCGTCAGGGCGCCGAGATAAGCAGAATCATTAAGAGTGTTCAAGTGCGATAAAATTATAATTTTATATTTTAACGAAATATCGCTAGTTTTGTAGACGATACTTGTGAGTACATTTTACTCTTACGGAACAATTTTAGCTCTCGCAGTTTTCTCATAACGCTGCGACTAAGTCAAAATTTGCATGTTCTGCTGCCATGAAAATAGTGAAAACCCACTGACCTACTTAAGAAAATAAATCACTGTAAACATACATCCCAAGAGCTATGCACTAAAACATTTCAAAATCCTCAACGTTATATTTTGAATTTAGAAAAAAAATCGGGAAAATACAGAAAAAAAGTATTGAATTCATTAATTTTTTTACAAACATAAAAACAGTTCGCGTGATTTTTTCAAATGTTTTATCACGTAGCCCATACAGTACGTTATTTCACTAAGAACTATTTCAAGTACGTAAGTAACTGTCTTTGTGTTGTTACTGTTGTTACCGATCGAAATGCAGTTAGAAAAAGAATTTATGGTGTCAAAAATTATATCAGTATGTATTCCATTCCGTAGTTAGGTTAGTTAGGTTAAAGTTCCAAAATTTACCCAGATGAAAAGTCATGACACGAAATAACAAAATACAAGATGGTGGCTATCTATCACTCCTAAGGCCATGATCTATCACTTATTACAAACAATTGCAAATAACGTGAATATTTTTTAACCAAATGCATAGAAAAAATTTGGCAGAGCGTTTTATTTACATAATGTACCGTTTGCTAGTAAAAATCGTTTTGTTTCATTTTGGCTTATTTTGACAACAAAACATGTGCTATTTCAGGGAGGAAAATCTAAAAATCCGTTTGGTGTATTGCAACAGAAGTATTCAGATACAAAAGATAATATATATGTGTTAAAACTGCCCGAATGAATTTTTGATACATGTATTAATTTGCGTTAAAAAAATAATTTCTAAACCACTGCAAAACTAAAGAGCGAGGCCGTAACGCTCGCTTGCTTGGGATTCTACTAGGAAATCGCAGACGTATGGCATCATAATAACCTTAGTCTGATTGGTGCAGTCAGATGAAGGAAGTGTATGGACAAATACACGCTACCAATAACCATGAAACAAGGCTGCCATTGTGCACGTAAGCCACTGAACCAAATTATACAAAAATATTTTCCCAACAAACTCGTCGTTCTAGTCATGTTTTTGTGGTTGATTGCTTACTGCCTTGGCTGAATAACCCTCCCATAAAAAGCATAAAACGATTGGATTCCTTGTTGAAGAAAAAACTAGTCGGATATTTGCAAAAGATCCAATCCTACGCAACATTCAGCCTTGAGCCACTTCCGGAGTCACGCGCTGAACAGCGGTTCTTAACGAAATTAATTACAAGGTTTAACGCATTTTGTAACAAAGCCATTTCTCCCAAATTATTTCCTTTTGCTAATTTGAAGTCCTATGACGACACTTCCTGTCAAGCTTGGTTTTATGTATTTAATTGCACGTTCTATCAGCCGTACTGTTGTATTTCAGTACACACCCTGCCAATGACCCTGTGAAGTATCAATACACCATCGAACTAAAATTATCTAGCGTCTCGATGGTGACACTCAATCTAAATATTTGATTGCAAAATGTAGGCAAAATGTGTAATCTAGTGGTTTTTCGGTACCACTTTTCAAAAACACGTGCAATTAAATAAACTTAAGTACGTAAACGACACGCCCTTTTAATATTACAATCGTGGCTATTATTTTAAGAGCTCTGCATGCCATTCACGAAGCCACGGAGTTTGAATTTCACTAAAATCAAAGCTTGGATGACACACTGTCTAAATATTAGGCCTAAATTTGGTGTCAATCGGAACAGTCGTTCTTATACAGCATGTTCCGGGAGTAGACGTCAATAAAGAGACGGGTGATAGAGGGGCTCAAGAACTACCAAATAAACCAAACTTGTATAGTCCGATTCGCAACCGTCTAAAAGTTATGCATTTTTAAAGAAAATTTGGCTGTACTCTACCTTGAACTAAACATTTACTGATGGTGGAAAAAGTAATGGTCCATGTGGAATGAAATTTGTATACACCAAAGGTTATTAGTGTCGTCACATTTGAAAACACATTTCACGTCACTGACAGTACAGCTTCGTGGTGTAAAAAATCACTTTCACAAAAGTTGTGTTTGGCTCGGTAAGATGCCTCCAGTTTGTACGAGGTAAAAAATTTTAATGCGTCAAATAAATGATCACCGGCCATTGGAAAAACTACCTCATAGTATTATCAATTAATTAGTAAAAAGCAATATTTTAAATTAACACGTCGATGCAGTAAATGTGAAAACATAACGTATTGCAGAAGATTCACACATTGTAAAAATCAGCAATAAGGTTGAAATTAGTACGTGAGTAAATAATTAAACGTAACTTTATTCAAATAAAATTATTACACAGTATTTGAAATTAATATAATGTATTTTTAATGTAATATGTTTAATTTGTGAGGATAAAATTAAATGTTATTAATAAAAGTGGTAATAGTCATTTATTTCACTAAACTAAATTGATACAGTTATAAATTTACGAAATTTTCCGTGCAGAGCGCCTGGTGGCCGCATGTTTGTGTGAGTGAGGCACGGCGCCAAGGGCGATGTTGACCGGCTCATCTGGTGCGGTATCGCCTCTACCGCAAGACATTGAAATGGGGTGCAGTGGTATCGTACATCACTCGCACGGCCGTCACTTTCAATGGTAACACCATTCTTTTATTCGTGGAAAGATTTAAGTTAAGTCCATTGCATACTTCTATGGTAGTTTCACAAGAATCCTGTGAGTAGTTTTTCAGCATGTTGAAAATGCTTTTCCGAAATTAAAGAGTGAGCGAGTGAGAGAGATTTTGGTAAGCGCTTAACATCGAGGTCTTTAGCGCTAGTGAGGGGTGACATGAGGTGAGGATGGAACAGCAACGGAACGAAAGGGTGAATTGTTCCGAAATGAATTTTCTAATTGACGTGATATACTGTATATGTCGTTCGGGTTAAAATGAGCACTAAAGATTTAACATTTGAAAAAATCACCAAACGTTACTACATATAATTCAACACCATCAATAGTTACCTCACAATTTATATGGTTGGCAGCGAACTGCTGAATGTAGTTCCGTGTATTTCACTATGTAAATACAATAATACGGAAATAAAATCAATTGAAAACGACATTTTTATTTTATATCATTAATAAACTTTCTTTTTATCAAACTATATAAGGTTTCTACTGGCCACACAATTTATCTTGTACGCGCAAACATCAAGTCCCGTGTCCAGAGAGGTTAGACATTTCATCGTCGGAAAGATACGAATTAACTGCAAATAGAAATTAAGCAGAGCTTATTTTGAATGCTCACTTAATCCCAAACTGCCTATAACTACCGATCTATACATTGAAACAATGGGCATATGTGTAACAGTTTCGTAAAAAACGTATTTACGAACACGCCGCCACGAATTTTAAGCGCGTGGTAGGCGAGGCCCTGACGTAGATTTGTGTCAGCAACGTAATAGAACTTCATTCTGAAATCTGTCTAATTGTTATCCCTACCACTCGTTTGTCGTGGCGACTAAAACGACTCATTTTCACAGTGGCTGCACGCACGCAACTGCAAGATTAAACCACAAGGCAGATTAATTAAGTCCGCTGCCACCTAACACGGCCAGTTGGAGCGTTAGTACTTCATCATACCAGTTTAGTTGCCGGGAACGTTCCATCAAAACCACACGCCGCTTCGTTCCACTCCTACGCGTTTTTTCGCTCGACCTTGGCTTACTTAAAAACCCGCGCAGCAGGGCCATCGCAGACCGACGAAAACTGAGAATATAAAGCCAAACCGTTCACCCATTTACTTGCATCAAGTGTCTCCTGTTTTTAGACGAGAGAAAATAATTTAAAGCATGCGAAGCATGTATATCACTGAAAAAGTAAAACGAAATCAATGCGACATTAGGCGTTGTAATCACCTGACTAATTTCACATGCTGAAAGCGAGCACACAACTACTACTCTTCGTCAATACGACACTAATTTAATTATACATTAATAACATTTCAATTTTAGTTTTCACGCTGTTTTTAAATAATTACACGTAATTGAGTAGCAGACAGCTCCGTCTGCTAAGTGCCAGAAAAACTACACACGAATTACATGAACTTTCTTTTAGTGTTGAACGTTATAAATTACACGTTAGGTTACGAATACGCATGTATTTACCTGCCCCCGCTAGTCGAGAACTGCTTGAAGGCAATTGAGGTCGTCTTGCATCCAGAATTATGAAACACTATCTGAAGAAGAAGAAGTAGAAGAGATTTTGTTAAACCTGTATATGAAACATTAAATTAGAAATATTAGTTCACAGCCCCTTTAAGAATACTCGGCGTATATATGCATATGTGTATGCATCCTAAACTCTAATGTAACTATCGGAAATAGGTCCTTAAAGATGAGGAAATTATTGGAAAGTTAGTTATATTCACAAAAGTTTTTTAGAAATGAAAAATTATGTCCAGAAATTGTGCTAAAAGTTTTTATTAAGAGCTGTCAGTCTGCGAGTTTTTATTTTGCGTAATTATTATTTTAATTCTGCGGGCGAGTTACTTTATGCGCCCAAACACGAGGATTTTTATTTTTAATGCCATTATATGTCGAAGTTATAGGACGTGAATGATTTTATACAAGAAAATGATAGAGTAATATTCAAAAAGTAACCAGTAAACACATAGAGTAATTAATTATTGCTGTCACACAGCTTCATGTAAAACAACCAAGATTCGACTATAACATTTTTATCATGGCGTAACATGGTAGCTATACTTATCTGTTGTAAATTTTTGCACAAAAAACATATAATCCTACGCGACTTAGATACGCACGAGTATCTACTAACTAATATAAAACATTTCTTCATTAACGGCGTTCAAATGTAAAAATTCATAATTTTGTATTTACACGGTTCGCTTTATAGTCGCTACTTGTGACTACAATTTCCACTTGAAACATTTTTTAACTCTCATAGTTTTCCCATAGTGACGTGACAAAGTAAAAAATTTGAAAGTTACGGGAATGTGATAATAACAAAAACAAAGTGTCATACTCGAATGAAATTATTTACACTGAAATGAGAGATAACGGGCAATATGATAAAATATTTAAAAACACACAATGAGATTCCTTTGTACTTTTTTTAAAAAATCCTGTAACGAGCAAATTTTGACTTTGAAATTCTGCCGCGGAAAAAAAAGTGAGAGCGAAAATAAATTTACAAGCGGAAAATGTTGTCACAAGTAACTTCTATAAAACAAGCAATATGTCTGGCAAATATAAAATTGTTAATTTTTGTAACGTGAATACCCTTAATTCTAGTCTAATTAAACAGAACTGCTTCCATAGCCTCAGAATGAAAGACGCAAGTAGCTTCCAAGTAATTATTTCATCAAATTAAAGAGCTATACCACTTTTTACACACACTTCGACAGTACAGGCGGAAATGATCGTTGCAGAATTAACCGTGACGACTCCGTGTGCTGCGAACTGTCGCGTGAGTAAAATCCGAAACACGGTGACCTTGAAAGCCGAGCAGGAATGCGGATGTTTGACAAGCTACACTCGAGAATCTCACTCGGATCATGACATGCTCGACGACAAAGCTATTTGCACAAGTCCCGCAAGAAAGTGAGCTGAAGTAAAGGATTTCGTTGTAAAAATTTTGAATGCGAAAATCGCGCCTGTTACAGTTCAACTCCTGTCCATTCTGCGGACAGAGTTACCTTGCAGTTCTTCGGGGCGCGGCTACCGCAATTTTCATTATCATTTTTTTTTTTTTTTTTACTTTTTATTTGTACCAGATTTTTTTTCTTATTTTACACACAAAATGTGACTAAATTTGGCTCTTACGAAATTTTTTTATCTCGCTTGTTTTTCTCGTAATGGCTTGTTAAAGGCATATTTTGCATGTTTCCGTTTTAACGACTACACTAAAACCAACTGATATACCAAACTTAAAAATATCACAGCGGATCAAGACATTGCAGGCTACAATGACATGCTCATAAAAAATTATTGAACTTTTTAAATTTTTATTTTCATTTTCAGCATTTTTTTAATTCAAATAATTTTTATTATTTATTTTTATAAGCATGCCATTGTAGCCTGCAATGTCTTTATCCATTGTGATTTTTTTTTAGTTTCGTATATCAGTTGGTTTTAGTGTAGTCGTTAAAACGAAAATATGCAAAATATGACTTTAACAAGCCATTACGCAAAAACTAAGAGAGATAAAAAAATTTCATAAGAGCCTAGTTAAGTCACTTTTGTGTCTAAAATAAGAAAAAAAATATCTGGTACAAATAAAAAATATGAAAAGGTGATGAAAATTGCGGTTGACCGCGCCCTTAAGGGGCCTCTATAGATAATGAGTGTGAGACAGGAGCAGTAAGGTTGCCGTTGACCGACGTACACAGTGCATTATCGCCTCTCCGCGCAAGCCTCTCAGCTGACGTGGAGTGATTCACTATTATCCTTTTTACTATGGGACTTTAAGCGGTGGCCACAATAATTTATTTGTGGGCAGCATAGTTCAAACTTTAATACTTGTTTCTATAGTTGTGTTTTTATAATCTGGTTCTTATGTTTCTAGATACGGCAGTCTGGAAAACACATTTTTGGCCATTTTGGGGGGCCCGAAAATGATGCTTCTAATAAACGTTCCGAATTTTTTAAAATATACCGACACAGTTTGAAGTGTGTGTTCTTTTCGTAGATATGCAAATACAATGCGCGCTAAATAGTTTCGTCAAAAAAATTGCCGTAACCCGCTGCAACGCACATGAAGCGCAGGTAGGGAAGCCCCTTAATGTAGCCTCCACGTCTCTTAGGCGTAGATAAGAGGACGAGAGATTTTGGCCAGCAAGGTCTTGACGTGATGATTAGTTATCAGCCCGGAGGCAGGTTTAATCCTCAACAGGAGGCGAGGGTGATACGTGTGGTTCGCCACATCCTTCTGCATGACGGGGATATGTTGACAATACCCAGTCCTGAACCCACGGAGGTTAAAGTAAATCTTCCTCTCCGACCGGAGATCAAACCCGGGACCCTAGGCTCACGGCCAGGAGTTTTAACCAGTGAGACCAGCAGTCGGACATAGAGGACATATAAACGCTAAAATCATGCATTCAAATCTCCAGATTTTTGGAAGTAAATATAGGAAAACTAACAAAGAAAGATGATCATGGTTGACATGATCTGCAAACTTTAAGAGGTAAAAATGTTGCCAGCGAGACGTATTCGTTTAGTGTAATATATTGCGCCGCAGAAACAAGTCATACAGGAAAAACACTTCCTCTAAAGTTTACAAAATCTGGTTTTTAGGATTGCTTAGTTTCATTTTAAATATTCTTATAGCACTCTTTACTATAACAGCAGCGTTTAAATGTAATTTCAACCATATATCGTATTTTTACATACATCAACTAAGAGATGTAAGCCTACTCTGCACTAACAGCAGCCTGCTATTTCTCATACACAAATTTAAGAAAGAAAACCTGTGTAGTTATACGTGCATAAAACAAAACACAAATCGAAAACACGAAAAAGGTGGGAAAAGTGGCCACATGTTGAGAAAAGTCTCTTTTAGTGTCATCAGCCACAAAAAGTGACTTTTAGAGGAAAAAGTAAAGGAAAAAGTGCCTCGAGCCTGAATTGCCCGCGACTTGGTATCGTGGTTTTCGATTTAATGCCTCTTTGAGCCGTGAAAAATTCAGTTTAAGCACTCCAAATTCCTTTAAGTAATTCGTAAAAATATGTATTCCTTCCTTCAATATCTTTTCAAAAACACAATTTTTCGAAAGAAAAAAATAAATTTAAACAAGTTTTCGATTATAACTAATAGGCACTGATAATTTCACGCAAGTAATAGCATTAATGCTGATAATAATATTAAAAGTGAAAATTTTACTGTTTTGTAACTTTCTAACAAAAAATCACTAAACAAATTATTCTAAATTTTTGGGTACCCCGTCCCCTACATAAAGATTTTTTGTGTTAGAAACCTTAGCGGGAGCACGGCTACTCCTCACCAAGATTTCATCGCAGTCGGACGAGTGGTATAGGAACACACACACACACACTTGCATTGCATAATATTAAGTGTTCATAATTGTATTTGTATTTTGTGTTATAGCTATTCTTTCGGGTAAATTTACGGACCTTAAACTGAACTGCCGAATAAAATACAAATTTGATAGAATTTTGGACATAATGTATCTTTGTTTGTAGTTACTGTTGTTAAAGATATAACTGCAGTTAATAAAGAAATTAAATTTTTTAAACTGTAATTAGATCTACAACAGTAACTAAAAACAAAGAGACACGATGTCTGATATTCTATCAATTGGTACTCTATTAAACAATTAAGTTAAAGTCTCACAAATGTATCCAAAATAAATGTTATGACACAAAATACAAAAATTCAAGATAGCGAAATCTGTCCCTGACTAGGTGGCGTTTATAGTTTCCTTACTAGGCAAAATCACTACATTCTCATTTATGAGATCGCCGACACTGAATTAATAACATTCACTTTTATAGCTGTTGCAAAAAAATACCGCAAAAATTAATCTTTCGAAACGATATTTTTGGGCAGGTTTCTTCCCCGAGAATATCATAAAATACTTCATAGGTGGTATTATGCTACGAGACGAACTGTTTAGTTCTAGCAGAGCTTCTTGAACACGAGACTCCGCAGAGAGATGAGATGAGATTTCTGTTCACGGGTGCAGAAAACGTGGGTGGTAGGGGCGGGGAGGCACCTCGCTGCTATGCACTTTCACTTTCGCCGGTCGTTCGCGGTCCCGACCCCACGACGAGGCCGCCTTCTTCCGCCGCCGTGCCGCGCGAGACACGTCACAACCAACAAGGTTGTACGGTATGTTATATCATCCTCGGTCGGAACTCTCTACAATGTAAAAAATTGTTTATACCAGTACTACGCGTGCACATAGGAGAGCTGAGGACGTGCGTATGGCGAAGACTTTTCTATGTATTTATAGTGCGTACACTAAAAAGTAGAACTTACACTCTAAATCTGAATTAGTGAATATTCACTGATTCACGCTGATGGATGGAGCAGTTTCAACAATTTGAATCAGTGAACGTAGTCACTGCTTAATTTGTGAATATTCACTTATTTTCTTCAAGAGTGCCAACATCTCACAGGTAAATCAGTGAATATTCACAGTTTTTCCCAGATGTTGTCAAAGAACAGTTTTCACTTATTGAATCAGTGAAAAATTACTGGAAAATCTGTGGACATTCACTCACTAATTAACATGTGGAATGTTGGTACTATTTTTAGGAATCAGTGAATAGTCATCGATTTCTCAGTAGTTTCTCACTGATTCAGTATTTTGAAACTGCTCCATCCATCGGCGTGAATAAGTGAGTATTCGCTAATTCAGATTAAGAGCGTACAGGGAAAACTGGAATAATGCTAGCTCCGTTTCCAACGTCGACGACGCCGATGTTTAAAAGGGCGTGATTCACAAACACCTCTAAAAACGTCAACTGAAATGTTCACGTTTATACAATAGCTTATAAAAAAAATTCCTACCCAACACATTTTCCTAACTTTATGAGGAAATGTTTTACCAGGGTGGCGCATATGGTTAATTAAATGTCTTTAGCCGTAATCAAGTGTCTGGAATTTCGACGCCATAGAATCTCGCCCCGGAAATATGTCAATTCAGGCGTAATATCTGTAGAAAAAAAAATTGGCGAAAACTCATTTCAAGAATTGCAATCTTTTTCCCGACAAATCTGTATTTACAATTAGAATGTTTGCAGTGATTTACGTACCACGCCCTACGGAAATTTTAAACACCAGAATAAGTCACCATCGTCATAATACACACATACATCGCTAAAATAAATGGATTTCCATCGCCCGCTAACACTGATTCCAACTTCCAATTAAACGCGTAATAAAACTACACCAATCACGGGCTGAGTAACACGGCGCAGTCTTTTAACTATAGGTAAGTTGCATGATGCGTTCACTTATTTTTTGGAACGTCAACTGTTGGCTGTAATCAACAAACGCCAATAACTCGCCATGTAGCGACCAAAGACGCAGTATTTGTACACGCCACGACCGATCGCACATATCACGCAACTAGAGGTAAACTGGTAATATGTTTCTTCCAAATGAATCGCTCTGTTATGAAAGGACATCATGGTTCAAATTACCTATCATTTTATTCCTCTAAAATGAGGCCGAATGGTCAGCCCACTCGCCTCCCACCAAGGCGATCCGAGTTCGATTCCCGGCGGGGTTCGTCTCCAGATTTTCTCATGTCACTGTAAAAAACCTTCCTGCAGTGTTTAGAAGATAATTAACTTAAACGCAGTACGCGGCAGTTACCGGAGTGCTACCATGGATGTCTGGGAAACAATTCGACCATACCTACATTCTTAGATCTTCTATACGCACGTGTGGCAAATTTACTAACTATTTTTCAGATTGTGGGAATCGTGCCGGACGATGCCGCTGGTCGGCGGGTTTTCTCGGGGATCTCTCGTTTCCCCCGCCCTTTCATTCCGGCGCTGCTCCATACTCACTCAACTTGGCACTTCTCAGCAGCGCTGACCAAAACCTCTCATTCACTCATTACTCTTCTAATTACAAGTCACACACCTAACGATTGGTAAGAGAAGGATATCAATAGTACATAGTACTCGTACTATTAGCTACAAGCATTCAAAATATAGTGTTTTGACAGCGCATCAGTTACTGATATCCTCAAATTTTCTTCTTTGACTTATGCCCTTTCAAAGCAAGTCTATTCAAATATAAAAATAATAGTTTCTAAAACTGGCAGCCAATACTTCTCTTTTTAAGTTCAAAATACAGGAGTACCACGCGAACATGCGTTACGTAGAGTTCATATTGCTGCTACAGCAACCTGTTTCGTGGGATAAACATTTGTGCTACGTTTCCATAATTTGTAACAATGTTTCGCCCATCAAGACACTAAGTAACCCGAAGGACATTCTAAGCATGTAGACTTAGCTGGTAAATTGGGGTTGTTTCTACAACCCTGTCTACTCTGCATGTCTTTTAATAACACGTTAAGGGGCAGTGTTAGACAATTATTGTATTTTCGGTTTTTGAGCCATAACGTTTATTCAAATTGTGTTATCAAAATTTTGTCTTCGACAAAGCATAAGATATATTCTTGGTTAAGCTGCTTGACACACATATTAATGAAAATTTTCATTACTTTGTCATGCAGAATCATTGCATGGTAATTCTTAAAAGTTAATCCATAATTATCTTGCAATGATTCTTCATGACAAATTAATGAAAGATTCCATTATTATTTACATCAAGCAGTTTACCAAGAATATATTCTATAACTTGTCGAAGAGAAATTTTGATGATACAATTTGAATAAATGTTATAGCTCAAAAACTGAAAATACAACAACATTGTCTAACACTCCCCCTTTAACTTGGCTGTCTTGCTGTACGTATATTACGCGTCCCAGACCAAGACGAGCGGAAGCACTAGGGGCGACCAGATCAAGCGCATGCTAATTCATCATAGCCTCTAGACGCAAGTCTCAAGAGCTGGTGTGCAAATTGTCGATACCGCGGACATACGAGGCTTTCAATCGTCACCTTATCGTTTAGTGACGTAACGTCAAAAGTAAAGATGTTCTACACGTGTTTACGCCCTTTAAATGATTCCGCATCGGGATGACCACACCTAAACACGTGACCAGTCATTTTAGCACTCTCTATCACAAGATAATTAGTTTTAAATCAATGATCCATCATTTATACTGCTTTTGCTATAATTATTTTTTAAATCCTAAATTGGAGCAGATATCGAAAAACTGTTGCACATTTTTGTTCAAAAAAGAGTGAAACTAATGTTTTCAAGACAAAAAAAAATGTTTAAGATGATTGCGCAATTTAAGTACATTCTCATTAATTAATCAAATATATACATATATAAAGTTTTACCTAAAAAAATTAGACTACATAGTAAAAACAATTTTTAAGTTTTTTTTTAATACCTACTCTCGTTTAGAAACAAAATAAATATCGCGAAAGCAGTATACATGATAGATCATGGTCTTAAAAGGAGTATTAATAACGTTAAAAGAATATATAGACAAGTAGTGTTGCAGTCTACACCTCAGCAAACGTCGCTCGAACGCAATATGATGGTTTCCGAAGCTCTGTACACCATCAGTAACCAAGGAGGCTGACAGAATGGACGTTATTTTGCGTGTTCGCTGACAACAGATGCAGTTAAGTCAGGCAAAAAAAGCTCATGACGCCAAGCCCTGACCTCTAGGAGCAAGCCAATGAACTGACACGTTGTTTTCACGTCGATAGCTCGCCTATACGATACACTCAGTTGTGACCATATAATGTATGATAGGCAGCGTTAAAGATAAAGGCGTCTTGTACACGGATACATTACAAGGACCGCAAAAACACTCACATTCGCCACATTCGCCAGCGGGTTAAACAGCCTTTAAGACTACTGGAAGACCTGAAATAGGTACACACACTTGCATCCTATTCCTAAGCAGACACCACTCACACCCGTTCAACAGTACTCAAATGAACGTCTATCGGCCTAAGTTCTGTACAACGCTCGTCGACCTGTACACACGGTCACTGTAAGGCCGTTCCAGAGGGAAATGTAATAATTTTATATTTCTTTGAAATAGTGTTAGTTTTGTACACATTACTTGGGAGTCCATTTCCCTCTTACAAAAAATTAGCTCAATTTTTCCCATAATAGCATTTCAAAGTCTAAATTTGCATGTTTTTACTTCATACACCTCCTCAAAAACTTATCAACATAATTAAACGAAATAATTTACAGTGAAACTACAGACACGCGGGTTACATACAGCTTTATGCACACAAAAACCCATTCAAAAACTGTTTGCATTTTTAAAAAAATTTCTGAAGTATGGAATTTTTTGGCTACTTTTAGAAATTCTTTTTAATACAAAAATATTTTGTATTCGTCACATGAACTATCCCTGTGAATAATTTAATTTCATTTTGTTCACTGGTTTTCGGGGGGGGGGGGTATATGAAGTACAAATGTGCAAATTTTGACTCTGAAATGCCATACTGAGAAAACTGGCTTAGCAATTTTTAACTTCTACAAAACTGACACTATTTCACACAAATATAAAATTACGATTTTCACCCCTTTAAAATGCTCTTGAGAAAGTGGTGGATAATTGAACGCTTAAAACCTCATTTTAAATCTAAACGTTTTTGAAAGTCAATATGGAAGAACTAAAAAAACCAACAACCCTAGATGATGACATTAGCCAACTTTATGAGCAAACATCTACCCTAATGACGCATTTGTTCCGGCGCAATTAAATGTGCGAGATTTCAACGCCAGCTATTGTTCTTCAGAAAAACGTTACTGGAGAAATATTTATGCCCAGAAGTTACTGGTTTTTAATTTTTGCAAATTGGCTTCGAGAAACGTACAATTTTAAACCGGTACTTTTAACGCTGAATTATGTAGGCTACCGTGCCCACATAAGGAGCTCTAGCCGAAAAGTTTGCAGGAACATAATCGAAATGTCTTAGAAAGTTGAAGTAAGCTCCTAGGCGTGTCACCGTGCCATCGGCCGAGTCGAGGAAGGAAGGACACCGACTCGACGGCGCGCAGTGTTGGCGAAAGTGTCGGGGGTTGTAGTCGTGTCACCTGCAGGGTGGCGTGGTGTGGCCCTGACCTGCGCTCCTCCCGCTGACCTCTCCCACCGGCGACTGACGGCTGGCGGCTGCGGACCGTCGCGAACTGCCTCACGCCGGCTAGCAACAAGCCGCCCTTCTCTTCTCTTCTCCTGACGACGCGCGCCTATTGATCCCAGGACCACGCCTGCGCCGCCGCCACCACGTGGCGAGAACTCTCTCCTCCTCGCCGGCCGAAACCAACCCCCTAAACCAACCCTCGTGGTGGGCGGATTCCGAGGCTGTCGCACCCCTCAGCCCTGAGGGTGGGCGTCGCGACGGCGCGTCGTGTCTCGACCTCGGTCAGGGTCACTATGGGCGGTTATACCCACTACGTTAAGGCTGTCCCTAGTAAGGCTAATTCTACTACAGGTTAGAATGATAATGTGTTTTCTTATGGGAGAGCTTGGCACAGGGAAAATTTCAGCCGCTAGTTTCGCTGCTATCGCAAAGGGACCAGAAAAATTAGAAACCATAACAAAATTACATTTAAATATTCTTGGAAATGACAGAAGTCATTTAACTTTTAAATAAAGTGAAAATAAACCAAATTGACGTTTTAAATTATCAAATCCATGCAACTTAAAATTGAGGAAATCTCTGTGATTGGTCAGTTCGCACCCATTATCGATACCAGCGCTCAAGGGGCATAAATTTTCCTTGCGACAAACTGTTAACATAGATCTTTCTAACCTGTAGTAGAATTAACTTTATCCCAAGGAAGGAAAAATCGTGATTTTATACTTGTATGAATATGTGTTGATATTGTAGAAGTTACTTGGGATTATACAGGTTGTTCGACTATTGTATGGGGGAGACCATTCGTATCCGGACCTATGTTTCCTGGGGCCGCGGTGGGCGAGGAGTCAGACCTATTGCCTCCCACCAAGGCGATCCGGGTTCGATTCCCGCCGGCTGGGTCGGTCCCCAGATTTTCGCATGTGGGAATCGTGCCGGACGATGCCGGTGGTCGGCGGGTTTTCTCGGGGGTCTCCCGTTTCTCCCGCCCAATCATTCCGGCGCTGCTCCATACTCATATCATGTCACCCCCACCAACGCTAAATCTCTTCACACTTTCCTAGGTCGACACTTGCTCGCTCACCACTTGCGTCAGACGCCCCCCTGGCGCTTGTCTTCCCCTCGCAAGAGACGCGTCATCGAGATCGCGGCCACGCAGTACAGAAGAGTTGTAAGACGACGAACGTAACGACCTCCACGCAGGCGACGTTATTTATAGTCGGGTCACGTCAAGTCCGGCAATTCCCCCACCCCCTTCTCCCGCAGCCAGGGAACATCATTTTCTCGTGCGTCGGCGGCCATTCTTGGAGTTCACTTCACTGATCCCGAAATTAATCACTGTAGAGTACTGTTCCCTTTGTCCTATTTTCAAACTAAATGATCATCCAAAAAAAAAAAAAAAAAAAAAAAACAAGACAATTTTAGCATTCACAACAAACGCATTTAACTGAACACGTCGTTAAAATCGCGCTCGGAAAGAAGATATTAACTCGGTTACACAAAGGGTACGTGACGACAATGATTAATGTTCTTTGCTTATGAGGTTTAACAGCGTTGTAGTCATTAGGGTCAAGGACCTACGCTATTTTTTTACAACATTATTTTTAAATTTCAAACAAAGCAGATATTGTAAAACTTCAGATTAATACTTTTGGCTAGTTATCGACTTTAAGAAATTTTCTTAAATTAGATATCTAGGCAAACTTATACATTCTTTTTGCTTCGAAAATTTTTAGGATACATAGTAAAACCAATTGTTAACTAATATAGTGCCAGTCATACGATAATTGCTCCATTTTATAATTAAAATATTTATATTCACAAATCAACATCGTAAATAGGAAACGTAGCCTTTAAGTACTATGCGTACCACGCCACCTCAAGAGTTTAAATGGGAAATCAATGCTGAAAAAAATTACTTCTCACTGGCCCGTTTTAAAGATAACATTTCTATACAAAAAAATTGTTCTGCGTGTAATTTCTTACGGAATACTGCCGCATGTTAAGAAACCTAGTCGGTTTCTATGTTTCATACTTCATAGAAAAATTAAAAATTAAAATGTACACTTTACAAAATAATCCTTCTTTCGAGGCAATAGTTCTAACATACTATTAGTTTCAAATAGTTATCCATCAGACCTATCAATCCAACAGTAATAAACTCAACTTGCACACATTGTTTTGCGCTCGCGTAAGTAACAGTATAACATTTTAGTAGAAATACACAAAACATGTACGTACTAGGTACCCTTAGCAGTGGTTTAAGTGTTCATGCTAATTATAAATATTGTCTTAAATACTGCATTCTAATTATAAATACTGCATATACGGTGTTCATGGTCAATAAAATTACAAAAATTAAATCCAGATATAATATATTTTTAAACACTCAATTACATTTCAGGCCCGAGTAAACACTTTCGGTACCACTAGCGCCCCCTCTAACGCAGCGCCCGGAGCAGCCTGCCCCCCCCCCCCCTCCCTAGATCTAGGACCACCCTGATTTAAGGGGTTTGATGTTTGGTAAAACTGTTCAACTGCACATGGTGTATTTTAGAGTGGCCACTATGATTACCTGCGCGTCTTCTGACAACCAAAATTGGTAGTTACAACTGCATTTGTGAGGTGTTCGCGAAGACTTGAGAAATTCACGCCCATATTTCAGAATTCCCGTTCGTGAGCACGTGTTTCATTGTTACATCATTATCGATGAGTGAGAAAATGCAAATAAAAGCTTTACTTAATATTAAGGACACTGCCTACAGCAACTTTCATTGACATGTTTTTATTTTTATATTTGTACCAAATATTTTCTTATCTTATTTTGGACATATATTGGGACTAAATTTTGCTGTTGTGAAATATTTTTATCGTTTATAGCTTTTGCGCAATGGCTTGTAAGTGTCAAAATGCATATTACGGTTTTATGTGCGCCACTAAAACTAACATGCCAAACTGAAAAGAAAATAAAAGAACAAAAATTTGGCAGGCTACTAGCGTACATATACGAAAACAAAAAATACTTTTGTATTTAACAAGAATTTTAAAATTTAAATACTAAATATTTTTTTTTCAATACAACAATTTTTAATTTTTTTGTTTTTGTATATGTCAACTTGTAGCCTGCAACACTGTTATTCACTGTGATTTTTTTCAGTTAGGTACGTCAATTAGCTTTACTAGCGTACATAAATCTGTAACACGCAAATTTTGACATTTACGAGCCATTAAGTAAGAACTATGATATGAGAGATAAAAAAAATTTCATAAGAGCAAAATTTGGTCACAATTTATGCCTAAAATAATAAAAAAATATGTGGCACAAATATAAAAATAAAATTACGACAATTAAAATTGATGTAGACCGTGCCTTTAAAAAACTTGGAGTAGGCCTGCTTATATTACTGGTTAGACCAATCAGCAGCTGCCTAGAGTGAAAACGGTATTTTGTATCCAATTTTTTTCTTTTCGCTACAAGGAGGACTATGTGGACTGTAAGTGAATATTATGTTAAGCAAACAAAGTGTAAAGTTTCGGTAAAATCCATGTAAATACTGCAGTTACATTTAATTAAACGACTTTCAACGAAGACGAAGTTGCTATATTAAAATAGTTTTTTTACCTCCGTTGCTTTTGTTCTTTTTCCTGCTGGAAAATCCTTTTCGAACTGTGATTTCCTCAAAACATACGAACAACTGTTAAACGAAACACCGCTAAACCAGAATGTCGTTAAATCGGCTTAGTCTTGAAAAGTACATGAACCTTTCTGATCCCAATATAAAATCAATAACAACTGTACAGTAACTAAATAACAATGATTATGTTCGGGTAAAAAAAAAAGTATAATCAAGGTGTTTATATTACAATTTATTTTAGTGACATGTAAAATATACAAAAACGCTAAATATCCTAGATATTTAATTCGGTTCTGTATATTAATTTCGTACATTAATATCGAGCCGGACGATGCCGTTGGTCAGCGGGTTTTCTCGGGGATCTCCCGTTTTCCCCGCCCTTTCATTTCGGTACTGCTCCATACTCATCTCGTGTCCCCTCCCCCTCGCCAAGCTAAAGACCTCGATGTTAAACGTTGACCAAAGGCGCTCTCTCTCTTTCTCTCTAAGAACATTAATACAAGAAAAATCGCCTGCAAAACAAGAGATAAAGTATGCCATCTGCCGGTGAAAATTATTATTGTCTTCATCAAAGATCTGGTGAAACAAAACCGTAAAATACACCTCCCTTTTTTGTATTTGTGTAAAAGAAATGTTATGTATGAATAACCAACATTTATAACGTTTCACGTCAACTGAAGCACACGGCATTTAAAATCTGGTAGCACTCAGCGAAGGCGAGTCGTCAGTCATAACGCAAGCAAAGACGCGCAGTTGCTTAGTCACCAGTCTTTGTAAACTGGTTTCACGGCTCGAGGCCAAACACGAGACATAACGGTTTCAACATGGCGAGCTAACATGCACTGCAACACTACATAACACACAAGCGGGGCCTCAACCTCGCAAACCACGTGGCTGGGCGTGGCTTTTACAATTGCATCACCGCGTCGTTAACAGCGTTCCAGAAGAAAAAAAAATACATAATTTTATGTATGTATGAATGTGTTAGTATTGTTTACGTTACTTGAGAGTACATTACCCTCACACAAACAAAAACTAGCTCAGACAGTTTTCCCACAATAGCACATCGTAGTCAAAATTTGCTTGTTTTTAGTTCATACAACCCCCGAAAACTAACAAACATAATTAAACTAAATAATTCACAATGAAGTACACGTCACGGACTATGACTTTAAGTATATAGAAATCAAATACAATAAACTTTCATTTAAAAAAAAAAAATTCTAAAAGAACCAAAAAAATTTCAAATTTTTTAAAAATACAAACCATTCTTTGAATGCGTATTATACACGTAAAGCTCTAGCCAGGGATATGTATTATTATTGTGAATTATTTCGTTTCATTATGTTGATTGGTTTTATTTTTGGGGTGTATGAACTAAAAACATGCAAATTGTTACTTTGAAATGCCATTGTGGGAAAACTGGCTAAGCTATTTTTTTTGTACGAGGATAATGTACTCGCAAGTTACGTCTACAAAACTAACATTGTTTTATACATTTATAAAATTATTAGTATTTGCCTCTGGAACGCCCTAAGGGCACCGCCTGCCATACATAAAATCTACTGTAATGTACAGGAAATACTTATTTTCACAAAACTAACCCACATGCGACTATTGTGCCAACGTACGAAAAGAAAACACACTTCAGACAAAAGGGGGGGATGTCATTGTTAAAACACCAAGGTCATTAAAAACACTGTTCAGCGCGCTTGACTCATTGTGGCAATGCGGATTTGAGGCGCGCTGCAAGGTCACCCTTATAGCTACGTCGCTTCTGGGCCTCTAATGATGGCGTCACAATGTCGCGGCAGAAGTGTGTGGAAGGGGTAGACTTAGGAACAGTTTTTCACATGGCCAGCTTTAGCTATAGAGCGTTCGGGATTAAGTGGGCACTAAATATTTAACCTTTAATAAAATATCACTAGCTGTTATTACATATAATTCACCCTTAACTCTAGTTGTCTTACTGCCTGGTATTGTTGGCAGCAAAATTACGTAATATCCGTGTACTTACCTACTCAAATATAACCATACTGAAACAAAATCAACCGAAATAGACACAATTGTATTTTACATAAGAAACAAACGGTTTTGATAAAACTGTATAGATTCCTACTGCCTTCACAAATTATCTTACACGCGCAAACATCAAATGACGTGTCCAGAGATGTTAGATATTTCTCGTCGTTAGCCGTTACGCGCGGAACGATACAAATCATCTGAAAATAGAACTTAAGCAGGGGTTTTTGAGTCACTTTGTTCCGAACTGCCTATACTTACCCAGCTGCAGAGTAAGCTCAACCTGCAGCGTGGTTATTCAAACACTTAATGGCCGAGCTACTACTGGCGTACAGAGAGGCCCTTCGATTGAAGTGAATATTCGATGTTACGAGTAATTCACGTGGGCAATGCCGTAGGCGGACTTCTAGCTTACGTCTAAAAATGATTCGTCTTCTATGCGGTTCTACGCCAGTAATCCGATTGCGATGAAATTTTGATAGTTTAGCGTGTACCCACGACGATTCTTGCAAAAAATTGGCGGGGAAGTTAAACCGAGGTAGAGGGGTTGAACAGGATACACGAACGTAGCGATAAAAAAAAATTAATTGCTAGTGCGTGTATGCGTACGTAAAAAAACTAATTTTTCGAAGGAGGAATGCCAAAGTTGGATGTAGGTGCAGAAAGGGATACACAAAATAATTTTAATTAAATGGAAAAAAATTGGTGAATTAATCGTGCGCCCGCGAAGGTTTGTACCTACGAAAACAAATTATTCTCTGGGGGAGGTGGAAGGCAAAACGGAGTACAGCGACAGAACGGGATGCCCACAAATATTGTGAAACAATTTTCCTTTTCAAAACGTTTATAAAACGGGCATTAGTTACCCTTAGCATCATTTTACCTCATTTAGCACTTTCGAAACCTATTTGTTTCAGAAATATTATTCACATTAAATTGAAAACCCCGCAAACGAAGTTGCGGGTATCGAAGTTACTACATGAAATTACTAGCTCGCCGCTATTACATGCCATAGTTAGAGATGATGGTATGTTGCGAAAATATTTTGTGCCAACATACCCTTGAAAACGCTGTCGTTTTTTGCAACATATATGATTGGGTGCTGCATGTAGCTGTCCGCAGACCAATAACAGGCATCAAATATTACAATAGCGGAATTCTTACTGGCTTTGTCAACAAGAGAAAGCCACCTTCTAATAAGCAGAACGTACGTTGAAACCTAGCAAACAGTCAAGTTTTCCCGCGGTAAACCACCATCTCTAGACGTAATTACACGCAGTTCATTGCTACGCTCGTAGTGGAGGTGAAACGTGTGAAATGTGTGCCCATATCGCACTTATGGCTTGTTTTCCCTTGCTATAATGCTGCTCAGACTCGGGGAAAATATCTTCACGCATACAAGTGTCTCAATTGAGTGCAGCGCCACAGCAGTTTTTCTTCACGGTCCAGGCATGGTGACAAGAAAGGTTTGTTGGCGAGTATGTAGCACATAATTAACGGACCGCTAAGGGCGACGTTGGCTGCGGCAACTACGATAGTATCGCCTTTACACGCTAGCCTCCGGACCTCACGTGCAGTCTTTCCACCATGGAGCACCGAACTGCTACGAGAATTATAAGACGTGACTGTTATTTTCAAGTAACCAGGTTTTTAATAAGCGGACGATATTTGTACTATTATAGAGGCATAGTTTGAAGAGCGTTTCCTTCTCGTAGATACATGCATTGGAAACGCGCTTAACAATTTTACATGGAAAAAAAAATTTCGTACTACACTACGGAACGGCTCATGCACCAGGTCCAACTATCTCTTTACGCAGAAAGGGACGCATTGAACTGCATGACGGACATTAATTAGGGCATATTTACTAGAACTGCGCGTGAAAAGTATCGTGCGCGTCTGCTGACTAAATTATCTAAAATTACTATCGTCACAGTAAATTGACCACTTGTGATAATCGAGTGAGATAAATAATCACTTCACGACAGGACGTGTGAAATACCAGTCTATTATAACGTAACATCGAAAGAAACTCAGCAGCCTTTGCACTGAGCATTTACTTCAAGCCAGGCGCATTGTTCGATGCTTCATGATAACACGATAACATATAATCAAAAAACAAATATTTGCCACTCGGTGTGATACCTACAGATGAATGAATGGGTAAATTGCCTACGCGTTACTTTAAAACATTTGCGGAGGTGGGGGGAAAACGGTGGGGGTGACATAACAAACCTCGTTATCACAGAACTGTTGATTAAAAATAATAATAATAATAAGTTTACTACTATTTACGAGTGTTGTGTACCTGGTGCGTGGACGGCGTTATGGCATGTCACGTATATTACTTTTCACGCCAAACAGCTTAACTTAATCCTATTACGTATGCTTACGAAAAGAAGACGCTCTTGAAACTATGTCCATATAATTATGAAAATTCGGTAAGGCACCCCTCAAAATGTCTAAATCCAGCTTTTCTAAAGTGCTGTACCACCGGAAAGGACGCCCTCTGACGTCAGACCACAGGGGGAGAGTACTGTGGGAAACAAAGCTTGTTTGCAAACATGCTGATTTGTTGGTTGGTGATGGCAGAAAACAAAAACATTTTGTGCACTCGTTGAATTGCATGCAAGTGTAAAAAATATAAGTTTCATTTCGTGGTTAAGATACGCAAATGCATAAGATCAATGTTTACCTGAAAAAGCGGCAAATTCCGAACAAATAATCAATTGTATTTACATACATATTATCCGGGACGTGTGAAGCCAAACTGCCGTATGAAGGTTATGTTCGGTTGCGGTATCCATGGAGATAGCAATTGTATCCCACAGCAGACTACAGCTCCGCCTCATTTCAAGTCGTCCAATGCCATCTGAATTCATAAAACGCAAAACGAGAAGCATGCGTCAACTTTTACTACATACTATCCAAAAGTAAAATTCCAGTGTCACTGTTTTAAGAGCTAGTGGTCAGTAACTTTTTTTTTTGTTTGAGGCTTGGAAACAGGGAAGATGAGAAGTCAAATATAGAATATACCACGTCCGTCCAACACCTCGTCGCCTCTAGGTGCGAAGGACTAACCAAGCGTGCAGTGTTCTCACAGAATGTGTTTTCTCAACGGGACTTCAAGCGATGACACTGTTATTGTATTTGTGGAAAGTATGTGGTGAATTCCACTGCAGGTTTCTATAATTTGTTTTATGGCTATAGTTGATATTTTCTCAGCAACAGCAACGTGAAAAATCTATTTTATCACTTTTGAGGAGCTTGGTAATATTTTTTTATTGTGTAGGACATTTTTTAAATCATAGGAAAACAGTTTGAAGTGTGTCTTCTTTTCGTAGAAAAACTCATTGAAAATATTTTTAATAGGTATAGAAGAAAAAATTAATTGTTCAGGACGGCAACATCTCACAAGATGACATTTTTTGTTATTTCTTACTAAGCGTGAACAGTTTTCATATCTGTTAACTGTCAATGTACTTAAAAAAAATATATTTACAGTTTGAGACCGAAGTTATGCTGCATAATAGTCTGTAAGAAAATGTTAAACTCCAATATATCAATTCTAGGAATTTTTCGTTGTTACAATCTCTAACTAGATCATCGAAATGCTTTCCATACCACGTTACAGTACGGCTTATGCGCTAGGTCCAGTAACTCTTTAAGGGCGCGGATCACCAAAGTTTTCTACGTCTTTTTTTTTTTTTTATTTGTACCAGATATTTTTTTTATCTTATTTTAGATATATATTGTGACTAAAATTTGCTCTTACAAAATTTTTTTGTCTCTCATAGTTTTTGCGTAATGACTCGTAAACATAAAAATTTGCATTTTACGGTTTAGTAACCGCCACTAAAACCAATTGACATACCAAACTGAAAAAAAGTACAGATAATAACCATGTTGTAGGCTACAACGTCTTCTATGTAAAAACTAAATAAAATAGTTTTTTTCTGATTTTTTAAAATTGATTTTTTTTAAATTTAAATTAAACATTTTAGCAATTATTTTTAAATACAAGAATGTATTAATTTTTGTTTTTATGTAGGAGACGTTGTAGCCTACAACATGGTTATTCTCTGTAATTTTTTTTTTCAGTTTGGTATGTCAACTGGTTTTAGTGGCGGCTACCAAACCGTAAAACACAAATTTTGACGTTTACGACTCATTACGCAAAAACTATGAGAGATGAAAAAATTCGTAAGAGCAAATTTTAGTCACAATTTATATCTAAAATAAGACAAAAAAATATCTGGTACAAATATAAAAATAAAAAAATATGTTGAAAACTGAGGTGACCGCGCCCTTAAGTTCCATTGGAAAACACTACTACGAAAACAATGCACATGAGTTTAGCGCACTGTGAATAGAGGCGATATCGAACCCAGGTCCTCCCAAATGCGAACACAAAAGTATTACCTTTGCGCCATTTCGCCTTGTCCGCGCCTGCGAAGTTATTTAATTTCATATGCATGTCCCTAAAAAAATAATACACATTTGTACGTACGCACGTGGCGCCAACAATGCTGTACGAGTCTTCATCCCGAACTGTCAAAACTTGGCATTTGTAACTAACACGGGCTATAGAAGCGTGCGACGGCCTCGCCTTGTATGGACAGTGGCCCCTGGAAGGGCTGTTCACATAGGACCATGGTTTGGCCGGCCCGTGAATAACGGCAAACAAAGGCAGCGTGTGCGTACACACGCACCCACATCGCACAACAGTGACGCAATCGTCCGAATATTCCTGGCCGACGAACCAACAGCGATACGTTCAGTACGTCGAGGAACGAGTCCACAGAAACATAGCCTACCACGTAAATGTTGTGTGAGACTGGCGTAGGATAAGTCAGCGGCTGGCAAAATGTCATACGATGACACTTTACGGACACAACATTGGCCAAAACGTTGTGCGCAAAATGGACTAACTCCCCGAATGGAGAAGGGATAATGCATCTTGGCGAACTTAGTACCATATTTCGCAACAACCCGTAGACTGCGGAACGGAACGTCAGACGTGGCATTAAGCTGTTAGAAGTAATTTTGTACGAATGATACTTCAGTGATCACAGCAGGTAAATAAATAAATATAATATGAGGATACTCAAGTGCCAGGGTATTGTACCCCGATGGATGACGTGAAATGAGGTCCTACGAAGAAGTGGCGGAATAAAAGTGGGTACCGTGAGACCATTATTTCATGAAACATTGATTAGAATTTACTTGTTTACATGTCAGGTCCTCTGAAATATGAAGGCGGATGTTATCAGTTCGGTCCATAACCGAGACGAATACACTATTATAATGCGGGCAGGCATCTTAAGATGTTTAAATTCCCCTATCTATAACGAAACCACAGCGTTTTCGGACATGGGTTTATGAACAAAACCAAAGCGATCCGTTTTTGATTCCCGTATTTTTGCAGGTGGGAATCGTGCCGGACGATGCAGCTGGTCGGCGGGTTTTCTCGTGGATCTCACATTTCTCCCGCTCTCTTATTCCGGCGCTGCTGCATACTCGCATCACGTCACACCTCACCAGTGCTAAAGACCTCGATGTTGAGCGCTGACCAAAACCTCTCTCTCTCTCTCTCTCTCTCTCTCTCTCTCTCTCTCCCTGTTTTCTTCCTCCCTTCCCCTTTCCAAATCACTTTTTCTCACGCTTGTTTCCTACAGTATATGTTGGAGAGGTCATTTCCGCAGACGCAAACACTTCCAGAAAACCGCACTAATACAGTCCAGGGCCTGCGTATTTTCAATTCGTAGGTTGCACTTTGCGGTCCAATTCTCGGGCAGGCACATCCCACAGCCAGTGCTGAGGGAGGAGAAGGGGTCGCCACTCCAGTGCAATATATCGCGCGCTGAGGCGCCGGAACGCTTGCTAGGCCAATGGTGCGTGGCCGTCGTCATCCCCTTCCCCTCCCCTTTCCTGAACCACATCATCCACCCAGCTACGTCCTTCCTCTTTCCCGTCTTTCCCGAACTCCCTTTCACTGGCGCCGGCAGGACGAGACTCGAAGAACGTCTACTCGCAAACACAAGAAGGGACGTGAGTGTGAGCAGAGGTCGTCTGGCGAAAACATTCCCTCCAGTAGATCTTGAATCCGAACCCTTGAACTTAATATTGCATCCGTCGTAGATGATAAGTTTCTTGGCCGCCCCCGGTTACAGAGCAATAAAAAAACCTCCAACTTGTATTTTCGAGCGAGAACTCGTGCCAAATTCGTCCCTCACAACGATCAATACGCCCGTGTGGAGGTCAGGATTCACCGACGACTGTAAACGCCCCTGCAGTTTTCTCTCGCGCACAGATTTTAGGATACTAAAATTATTTTCAAATCAAAACACAAGTCTTTTTTTTTAATTCGGTTGTTATAGAGGCATATTAAAATTTATAAAAATTACAGTTTTTCATTTTTGTGGGTGTTGTGATCTCACGCCCTTATTTTTTTTATAAAAAACTGTTTCCAATTTTTTACTCAACAGTAAAGCATACTACCGTATAGTGCTATTCAAATAAACGTCCCCTGATAAAATATCCACTCGACAAAAATATCATAGAATTTTGATGAGTAGTTCATGTTTTATTGACGATTAAGTGTTCCAGTCGTCCGCTCGACATCGTACGTTCCCATACCTCTGAAAAGTTCCACGGTAGAATGACTAACCGCCCGTAAAACGGTTGCAGGAGTAAATGACATATAGATGAACGTGGCCAGTAGAATCACTTGCTGTACTCTGGTATGTACAGGTCAGTGAAGTCTCGCTTGTCTCCAAATAATAATTAGGGCTAGGAATATTTCGCGAGTTCAACGACCAACATGCTAGAATCCATTATCCTGTGTATACCGAAGCCCTACCATTTGTCCATTACCTGCTACTCATTCAGACAGCAGACAATGAACGAATAGATGGGGCTTGAGTATGCATAGGACATGGGATTCTAGCATGCAGATAATTTAACTCGCGAATTTTTCCTAGCCCTAATAATAATGCAACTAAGCAGGTCACTAAACGAAGTATCAAGCGACGTGAAAAATTCGTGGTTTCTTTTGGACACACGATAGAATTCAAACAACTCTTAAGCACTGGCGGCTCGTGGGTTGTTGCCAGGTATAGAGGGCTGCAGTTGCCAAGAGCTGTACAGGTTGTGCACTGGTTGACTTTACAGCCACTGACACGCTGATGTGCAGGTGCCCCTTACTACTGAGTGGTCACAACAGATCTAGTAGCCGGCCAATATTTTACGGCGCGTTCATCAAGAGTGTACAGTTCCGACTATCTGCAGCCCCACCTGGCAACAACCCACGAGCCGCCACTGCTCTTAAGTCAGTGTCACATTCGCAATTGGGCCTTAATTTATCTTATACCTTTTAGAGGGCATCGAGCCAATAATAAAGAAGCAAATAAATGTAGTTTCGGTAAATCAGCGATCAGCCAATTAGCAGCCGGCTTCTGCAGCAGTAAACAGACACGCTTGGAGGCTAATAAACATAAGCGAATCGTGGATTTTTCAGGTCTGTATGTATTACACGTTACATCTTATAGATAGGGGCCTGAAAAATTGGCATTAAAAGGAACCTCAAGAGATCGGCTGTGTTATGTAATACAGGAACGGCAAGAGCGCCACTATTCGACGTATATAATGCAAAATCGCCTCTCCGCGCAAGTCCCTCAGATGTCGTGCAGTGCGTAACAATTATCATTTTACCTACGGGACTTTAAGCGGTGATCACATTAATTTTTTATGGGCAGCGTAGTTTAAAGACTGACGCTTGTTTCAGTAGTTATGTTTTCCGAATCCGATAGTTAATTTTCCAGATACGGCAGTCTGGAAAAAAAAACATCATTTTTGGCCGTTTTGAGGGGCCAGAAAAAAAAACGGTTCTATTAAACGTACCTAGTTTTTAAAACTATAGCGACATAGTTTGTATACAGATATAATGTGCGTTTAACAGTTTCGTCAAAAAGAGAATAATCGTAACAAGCTGCAACGCATTTGAAGGGCAGAGGCCCCTTCAGCTAGGATTCAAACAACTGTAAATTCGTGTCCTTTTCACAGCAGTGTCTTGACTTATTTTGACACCTCCTGGAGGGCGCGGAGTCAATAACAAAGAAGTAACTGAATGCAGACGTGTGGTAAGACTATGTCAGCGAGCAGCCAATGAGCAGATGCTGTCTGCTGAGTACACACATATTCTTGGAGGATAGCCTACAGGTAGATATGAAGGTTTATCGCGGGAAAACATGACTGTTTGTTGGGTTTCAACGCACGTTCAGCTTACCAGAGGATTACTGGCTTTCACTTGTACGTGGAGCTGTTGCCCTATTTGAATGAGCCAGTCAGAATCCCGCTACTCTATTATTTTTTGCCTGCTATTGGTCTAAGTTGTGTGAGACGTACATCACCCAATCGTACGTGTTGCAATAAACTAGTGTTTTCAAGGGTATGTTGGCACAAAACATTTTCGCGATGATATACCTTCATCTCTACTTGTAGGTAGGGACTGCTGATATTCGCGAAAAGAGTTTTGCCCCGCTTTGTTTCAGTGGCTTACGTACACCTCTGCAGCTCTGCTTAATAGTCAGTGATTGGATGTTTAAACTGTCACGAGTCGCAGGGTTCTACCCGCATAACACTAACATGTAGTGTTGCAGTAACCTTATTGTGATTGGCTAAGTGAAATGAGAGTAGACTGTTCATAAAGGTACGCTGCCCAGGAACCACGAAGCAGAACTGCAGGTGTGCACGTAAGACGGTCAATAGGCTTGGGCCCGAGTTTCTAGTCTTAAGAAAGAATTATTTTTTTTAAATGCAATGAGAGTCAATATCGCAAAATTGCTTCGTAACTGTGTTGCATATTGGTTTTACTATGCATTGTAATTTTTCGAGACAAACGGTATGATGAGTATAGCTAATTTATCAATTAAAAGGAGATTTCGTTTATTAACTAATTAGAAACTATTTTACAGTCTTCTGACTCGACAAAATTAGAGTATGCAGTTTAAATCAGTCATAACAATGTTACGAAGCTAGTTTACGATATCGGCTCCCATTTATGTTATAAAAAATAATTGACATTAAATGCGAAGAAACTCGGGTCCATACCCTTAAGAGCGTTCAAGTAGGGAAAAATTCATAATTTTGTATTTGTATAAAATTATGTTAGTTTTGTAGACATTAGTTAAGAGTACATTAACCTCTAACGAAAAAAAATTAGCTCAGCCAGTTTTCCCGTAATATCACTTCAAACAAAACTTCAAAACCAGTAAATATAATGAAATGGAAAAAATCACATCAAAACTGCACGTCACCGTCTACACGCTTGAAGCATATACAAACCCATTATAAAATACTTTTGTGTTTAAAATAAATTCCTAAAAGTACCAGAAAAATTTCAAATTTTGAAATTTTTTATTTTGCACAAACCTTTTTTGTAACGGTTCTTATATACTACAAGTCGTAGACAGTAACACGTAGTTTTGATGTGATTTTTTTCCATTTCATTATGTTAACTGGTTTTCAAGTTTTGTATGAAGTAAAAATATGCAAAATTTGACTTTGAAGTGCCATTACGGGAAAACTAGACGAGCTAATTTTTTTCCGTTAGAAGTATGTGTACTCTCAACTAATGTTTTTTCCCCGCTTGAACAACCTTAAGAGTCACTCACTACTCATCGTGTACCGGCTAAACCATTCATTTTAGACATACAGTTCATTAATGGAACAGTGTTTTTAGAGATGTTATAAATAGTCCTATGTAAAAAAATGTTTTGTTAGGTGAGATCAGTTTAAGGCTAGGTCAAGTTAGATCATATTACGTTACCTAACTTGACCTAACCTAATATTATGTTAGGTAAGGTTAGGTTACCTAAACTAACCTAACCATTTTTTTACGTAGGACAACTTCTAATGTCTTTAAAAGTCCTACGTAAAATTGTTGTTAGGTTATTTAAGATTATATTAGTATAGGTTAGGTAAACTAATCTTATGTAACACACTGTTAGGTTAGGTCAAGCCAGGTTACCTACATAACCTAAACTAAACTCACCTAACATTTTTTCTTATGTGGAACTACTTATAACATCTCTAGAAACATGTAATAATTAATAAACTATATGTCTAAAATGCATAGTTTGACCGGTACACGATGAGTAGTGATACTTAATATTTACCCGTCAGGCGCTAAAACAAAGTGGGCGCGAATATCAGCTGTCCCTACCTATAGGTCTGTGAACCCACAGTCTCTGGTCATAGAAGGAAATGCCACCGGGAGGCGCGTCATCGAGTGTGACTAAAACACAGGAGCCTTCACCTCGTGTTCGCTCTTGCCATTTACCGCCCGCGCGCCAGTTCTCCAGTAGTGCTCATATTGCAGGGAGAGAGCTACGGTTCAGCTGCTCATATCCACGCTGGGAACTACACCGCTAGTGGCAGTGGACGAGTATGTTCCTGACGTAAGACAAATAGCTTGCCGCCAAGGTGCCGCTCTCCGTTCCTGGAAGCCAGGTTGTAATATGCCCCCTCACTTCCCCAGCTCGCAGCACATCTCGGCAAGTAATCCACATACCCTACTACAGTTGTGACTCTGGAAGTGAATTTTCTAAATAAAACTAGAAAGCTAAAGTTGATCTGTTTTTCAGTAAAAGTTACAATCCAACTATTTTTCTCTCTAGAAAGCATAGCTCAGTACAGGTCATCTTCAAATTCTTCAACTTTCGCTGTAAGTTTCATGAAGAGAGAAAGAAAGAAAGAGATTTTCGTCAGCGGTTAACATCGAAGTCTTACAGCTGTTGAGGGATGACACGATGTATGGAGCAGCGCCGGAATAAAGGGGCGAAGGACACAGGAGATCTCCGAGAAAATCCGCCGACCAGCGACATTGTCCGGCACGATTCCCACATGCGAAAATCCGGGGACCGAACCCCGCCGGGAATCGAGCCCGGGTCGTATAGACGGGAGGAGAGTGCTCTACATGCTTATTCAACCGCGGACATTAAAAAGGCTCTAGTCCATAGGTTCGAGGCACAAAACGCAAATATAGGAAAATGTTTTGCGTGATTGTTCGGCTGATAAAACTACGAACATGAAACATTTATTTCTACAATAGAGTCCGAAATTACAATTTATGTTTTGTTCGTGTGGGGTGCAGTGAATAACTACCAACTACGTACTACCGGCAAACAAAAATTCTGAGTTGGGATTTTAAAAAAATTAGGCGTCAAAAAATGTATCATCTGTTAAATCTGTTTTAACATAATTACTGTTCCAACAACGATACCTTTTCTCAGTGTGTGTAAAAAGTTATCACTACATTATTTACATACTTTGGATGGACAGCACAAAAGTTAATGCCATTTACATTAACACGTAACAAAACAGAAAAGAAAAACGTGTTGAATAATTCTCGAGGGAAACATTGCACTACCGCTCATTAAAGCCAAGCCGGCAAAATAGCTGAAAATTACTTACGGATATTTAGGCGCATTAACATTTATATTACAGACATATCTGCACCTAAGTTTTTACAATACAAAATATTTAAGAGCCAGCCAATTTTATCACTTCAATATTAGTAAAAAAAACGTCATATGCAATACACATATGATAGACATAGTTACAATATATACGGACTGAAATTTATAAAACCAGCGTCCAAGAAACTGAACGATCCATCGAGAGCGTAATCATAACCTTTGCCAGCAACAACACTCGGGGAAATACCACTGTCAATCACGGAAGAATAAAGAGAACAATATCTTGGGGGAACCCTCCCCCCCCCCAAATCCCTTTATACATTTATTACGGACAATCGTAGCCAATCGCGATAGCTTTATCATTGCAATTTTCAACAGCATGTGCACTACAGTAGTCCTAAAAATGTACTGGAATTTTTTGCGTGTGTGATCAGATTTCTCTAGATTCTACAAAACTATTGCGAATATAGTTTTGTAACAGTACAAAAATCAGGGATGAAATTTTAACCTAAAGTTACGAGTACTGCAGAATTTATATCAATTGTTATCACGAATATACTGGCTATATCTCAACTCGAGTCAGATATTTTGGGTACGTGTTCGTAACATTGAAAAAATTCATAAGAACATGGCTCTGAAAGCTACAGGGGAGGATTTAAGGGGGAGGAGGACTACCGGGCTGAAGCCCCCCAAAATCGTGTTCAACATTATGTAGCCAAAGTATGTCCAGTTACCGCAAGGAAACTGGAGTTTTGTTCTGTGATGATTCAAGTACATTTAATGTGTCCTACTTGTACGTATGTAATTTTTAATGGTATGTAATGTTGTGTGTAAACAACCACACTTTTTGCGATGGTTGGTATTTTTACAACTCATAAAATTACGTACGCGCCACCCCCCACCCCCTCCCCAAAAAATACGTTTCTAAATCCGCCACTGGAATACTATTTATAATAATATAAGAGAAAACATTAGTAATAATAGTGAAAATGAAAATCCACCACGAGTTCCCGTCTTCGAACAGGGTCACATCGTGTATCAGAGAAGGCCGGGGTGAAGGTTCGGCGAGATTTGCCTGTCGGTCGTCCGTCCGGCCTGAAGAATGGACGAGGTTAGATAAGTGTGCAGCAGCGACAGAATGAGAGAGGCGGGTGAAACGGAAGTTCCCTGAAAAAAACCGCCGGCCAATGGCAACGTCCGCCACATTTCCCACATACGAAAAATCCGGGAACTATTCCCGCCAAGAATCGAACCCGGAACGATAATAATAAATGTTACAATATTGCAATTTACATATCCGTCAAACAACGTCCAAGCAAAAAATAGTCAACGCAGAAACATGTTACTTAGTGTGTAGCTGTGAAGCAGCACAAACAATAGGCCAGTAGACATCAGAAAACTCTGCCTACACATTACAATGAAGCTCATACTAAAATAGAATGTTACGAACGGTGACGGGGGACTATTTTGGCAGACACCGAAGGGTAAAGTTTACGAAAATTCCCGTTAACCGTACACTCATGACCCGACGTCACCCGTTACGTTCACATAAAATAACTAAAAATACCTACGACACTAATATAACCAGTTTCCACTCGCCTGCTACCACGTATTAACCAATCTTCCTCTCAACAGGTTTTTTTCGTGCGCCACAGCAAAACCACGTTTAAATTCAAACAGTAAAATCAAAAACACGAAAAGATTTTCCCATTCCCCATACCATAAAAATATCAATCAAGAAAACGTGATCTAATCTTGAAACACGTGTTATCTGCGCAAATCCACTACTACTAATGTAATATTATCACGTAACATTTAGAACAGAGATAAGTTGAAACTAATATATATAAAAAAATAAGTACAGTTTTAAATAATACAGCTCAAACAAACCTTTCGCGTTTTTTTTTTTTTTTTTTTTTCAATCGTAATTCTCAGCAGAGTGAAAGGACTCTCTTTCTTTTACCATCTGACGTTTCCGTGAACACATGGACCGCATCCTTCTACATGACCTCCTAGATTTATCACTACAGTATGTTAGACTTTATCCAATGCTTTAGAGCTGTCTCGAAGCCGGCTTACGAACGTCCAATCACAAGCTTTTTTTTTTCATGAATTTGAGAGTTTTTCAAGGTTTTTACGACTCCATATCAATGACGTGATAATATATCATCTACTGACACAATTTTCGTGTACTTCTTAATATTATGTATCAACATTTTAGCATTAAAAATTCAGTCATAAAATTTTAAGGAATTATTTAGTCTACACACAATGATATGTTTTAGCTCAAATATTTCAGTAATTGAATGTTATGAATATAAGTTAAAAACCACGTAACGATCTCCCAGTAAACGCCTTACTCTGCAACGTGTCTTTAACAGCCATTTTAATTTCTGTTCAATTAAACCTCATTGCAATAATCGGTCAATCAGTCATATCGGTATTATTCGATGCAGATCAAATTGTATTTTTCTAAAATTACGTACGACAACATAAGATACGTAAACTCTCATAATCAGTCCTATTAATTTTTGTAAATTATATTGCTCCCTCTTTTTACATTTTCCTCACACAACTTCTTCGCACATCCGGTAGCACTGAATAAAGAAATTCACTTTAGATAAATTCCGAATAGTAAATATACACATGACAATTGATTAAAAGTTACTTACAGTAGACAGTTATGAGAGAAAAATTGTATCAAAGTTTCCTAAAGTAACAAATGACCCCACGTGTTAAAAGTCACCACCGCTTTCGGTACTTAAAAAATTATTTTGTCAATTTTAAAACATTCACAGGATTTTTTTTTTTAGGTTAGGGGATTAGTAACCCAACTTCTGGATCTATAGTAGTATAAATGTAATTCAGTATTTACCTTTCACACCAAAAGTGTATCAAGCAATTGCACAGATTTCAGTCATGATCTGCAACAAATATGGTAGCTATTCAATGCTTAGAAAAAGTATTCCGCAGGGTTGCCAATACTTTAAGGAAGATTTGTGGGTATACCGCTGACTGACCGAACAAAAGTTAAAAACTTTGTTCAACAGTAACAATTATAAAAAAAACATCATTTCTGTAAAATATAATGTTTGTACAATACACCAAAAACAAATGTATTGTAATTACTAATGTTTTAATTCTTCCGAAAAAATTCCCATTTTTCATGGATTCGCTGTTCTGTAATGCCACGTACAACAGGACAGATACTCTGTAAGGATGTTCATGTGCGTTTAATTTCAAAATTTTTTAATTTTACGAAACAGTTTCAGCTCCCATAGTTTTCTCATAATGGTGCGTCAAAATTAAAACTTGCATGTTACGCTAGTATGCAAATAGTGAAAACAAGTTGACACATTTAAACGAAATAGTTTACCGTGAAATAACATGCCATGTGCTTCGTAACCTAGTGTTACAAAAACTCACAGTGAACAAATTTCAAAGTTTTTAAAACTGCTGGATTTGCACATTTTTCCTGAATTTTTCCGATTTTTTAAATATTCAAAATATTATGTTGTGGGTTTACAAATATTAGGCTACGTTACGTCGCCCATTGCATGGTTTTTCACTGTGAAATACTTCATATGAGTATGTCATGGTTGCTTGGCAGCGTAATACGCAAATTTTAACTTCGACGCACCGTTATGAGGGAATTATAGGATCTAAAAAAATTTTTACAAGAACTCGCAAATATCGCCTGCAAAACTAACACTTTTTCATGAAAATATAAAATTAAGTGTTTACAACACTTGAAAACCCATTAACATCTTACATCACGCACTACTTCATGAAGCTCTAAAATGAAGACAGGTATTTTAAAGTGTGTTTTACGTCATATCACTTTAACACTTCCTTTGTAAATTGTACAATAACGCCGAATGTGACGAAGACTACCTCGGATAGCAAAAAAAAAAAAAAAATAGTTAATACGTACTACAAAAAGTATGTGACCACTTTTAATGGAACATGAACTAGACCCACCTTATATCAGTAAAACTAAAATAACCGCACTATCTATTTGGGTTTCCGTAAAACTGTGCGACGCATGAAAAAAAATCACTTGTTTATACGCTGTACAGATTTAATCTCAAACAATTCTGAAAATGCTTCCTCGGTAACTCGGAGAATACCTAAACAGACAATCGGATTATTGGAACTCACGACAGTCGGAGCACGGAAAATCGGGAAGTTGTTTCTAGGTTGGCAATAGTTCACTACGCAAAAGGTATGAAAGATATTTGTACGCCAAATCAAACGTGGAATATTACCCTATTACCGCATTTATATCAAACTGATAATAAAGGAAGACCTTCATACGTGTATCTGTAAAACTATCGCATGTGGTTGAAGTAAACACAAAACTATCAAGAATTTTAATACAGAGCGTTAACACGCTGAACTCGCGTTTGGGAGGACCCCTGTTCGATCCCCGGCCCGGCCATCCTCATATCGGCTTTCCATGGTTTCCCGAAAGTCGCTCCAGGCGAATGCTGAGACTCATCTTCCAGCTCCTGTCATTGTACTAGTCGTGTGTCGCAGTCTCTAATGACCTAGCTGTCGACGTGACGTAAAAGCAAACTTACCTCACCTTTATACAGAGGTTAGAGCATAAGTGCTATCCCAAAATTTTTGAAGTGTCGCATAAAATATTATTGAAAAAACAATATCAAACCTTTTAAAAAAACAAAACATGGTTTGCAAACTTACAGTTATTAAGGTGGCCTCGCGGCATCTGTCCCGTAGCGTAGGGAATTTAATACCAGGTTTGGCAACAGGACCTGTCGTATTTCCTGTTCCAGGTTCCACACCAGCTGTACACTTAGCGGTCACACTGCAGTTTTAGGGCATAGAGCGCTCCACGTGGCACTTACCTGAAACATAAAATAAAGGAAAAAATAAAATCACCATCTTGATCGTGTCCGTTAGATTTAAATTTATGACAACTCTCAGGTATGACACAGTTCAGTGGAATGACAGAAACAGTAACAACCTCCAAACATTGATAATGCCTAGAATGTTTCTCGCAATTGTTGACACAGGCCATTTCAATGTTATGCCGTCACAGAAATCATAAGATTAAGATAAATTTAAAAATTTGTGTATGATTCACAGTTTTAGTTAATAAATAAATACAGCGTGTATATTATAAAACGCAGTCTTTACACCAGCTGCTGGACGTCGTGATAATAGGAATCATCCTTGCCGGATCGTATAGCAGATTATACCAATATAAATAGACATTATAGAAGCTTCAAACACCTCATTATGGTAATAGGTATCGTGTAATATCAACTTTAAGATTCATAATATACCAACAAAACGCGACATGTATATGAAGAACGCCTATCATCATTTTTACTGATACAGGTACCAAAGTCTTATTTTGAAAATTGTGGCCAACACTTTGGTTCGAATATTATGTTACAAGTTTGAGGAGCACAAACTTTTCAATGTGGGCAATTCCCATGAGTTCTTTTGGGATAGAGGTCTTATAATTATAAATAAAAGAGTTAAATCAAGTACTGGATTTAATAGCTCACAAAGCTATGAAATACACAAAACAGTAATCAAATATAACTCTCACAACACAATTAATTATGCACACAATTAGTACTGTT